>VKKT01012027.1:189-13233 GCA_008038995.1 Haliotis laevigata | reverse complement strand
TATCTCTCAGTAGCCTACTCTTACGCTTTTGAAACAAATCCCCAATATTTAACATTTTCATTTTGTGTTATTTAGTTAACAGGAACCTGTTAAAGATCGTGGAACGTAATGTTTAACAGTTTTGAACGTTTACTTGTTTCTGTAGATATGATAGCATATATCTGTCGTTTTAAAAAAATGTCAAAATTTCAAGGCATCAAAACAGAAAACCCYTGTTTGTCAGAATGATTATTTTATTGCTTTCAATACAGTAGAAATTTACTAAAGAGTGCAAAACAGGAATATGCAAGCTGAATGACATCCGCAAATAAAAACAAAAATAAACGTTTATGTACTTATGGACCAAGATAGTTCCTTCCTGTTACCAATAATATCATCGCAAGAAAATTACTGAATATATATATTTTTGAATTTATTTCACTCTCATTGTGTTATTCAGCACTAGTTTTTCGTTTAGCAAACAAATATTTTGCATCAAGGGCTTTAAATATTATTTTGTGTTGGTCAATACCTACTCAGTCTATCAGTCTCTATTTGTATTACTTTTTATTTTAATTACTTTTTCTGAAGAAAACAAACTTTGAATAGAATTATCCTTCACATGTTTAATGCTTCTCGGTGAATGACGTTAATGAAACAAAATATTTATTTTACCTGTTGTTAATTCACTTGACACTAGTTAATGAACTGTAATAGGATGGAATGTATGGTAACTGGAAGGATCGAAAGCGTAACAGTATAGAATAATCTTATAATTTGATTTTTGACCGCCAAAAAACCCCAGTGAAATTGATATAAAAATGACGAACTCAAAGAGAGACTTAAGCCAGAAAAGCAATAAAAATAAATCTTTACTTCGTCAGACGCTTTACAGCGTGAATTCAATCAAGAACTTACACAGTAGTAACAGGAAGGAGAATGTAGCAACTGGATGGAAACTCCAACTTGAGCAAAACGAACAACTGATAATATTGTATTGAACTCTTTTAATTTCAGCCTACTTTCAGAAATGTAATGCTTCCTTATTCAATCAACAAATGGACTTGACAATTCAATTCAAACTAGAAAACACCAATGTGTTAACAAGTATTATGCTTTACATGTATATCTATCAGCAAACACCAAATCATTGTTGTGTTGTCGAATAGAGCTTGAAACATGATTATGCTAACAGCAAACTGTAATTCTAACAATGAACACAAACTGTAATTCTAAGAACAATGAACAAAGTAACATCAATGTCAGTTCAGACATTATTACTTGTCACTAAGCATTGAATTAATGATTTTTTGCCAAAGATTGCTTTCAACAGCAAAGTGAGTGTTGGATCCATGAATACGTTCAGCCTTGGGAATTACTGCAATGATACTATCGCATTCGTCTTTCAGTACCCTTGACCAGTAAAAGTCATTGTCTTTTCTGCCTACATGATGCATACACTCACAGTAAACGGCACTTTTATTGACATCAGTCACATATCCAGGATATGGACGACCATCGTATTCCACTACAACATATTGGTTGAGTAGAATACCTAGGTCTGTTATGCCACCATTCTCAGACAACACACCATACACACACTGTCCATAATCTCCCATTCTACCCTCATTCCGTCCACAACCATCACCATCATCTGCATATTGCCAGACATTCGCTTTCTATCCACCGTCATCTGCTTTCTATCCATCACCATCATCTGCTTTCTGTCCATCACCGCCATCTGCTTTCTGTTCATCACTGTCATCTGCTTTCTGTCCACCGTCATCTGCTTTCTGTCCACCATCATCTGCTTTCTGTCCATCATCGCATCTGCTTTCTGTCCACCATCATCTGCTTTCTGTCCATCACCATCATCTGCTTTCTGTCTATCACCGCCATCTGCTTTCTGTCCATCACCGCCATCTGCTATCTGTCCATCACCGTCATCTGCTTTCTGTCCACCATCATCTGCTTTCTGTCCACCATCCTCATCTGCTTTCTGTCCACCATCATCTGCTTTCTGTCCACCATCCTCATCTGCTTTCAGTCCATCACCGCTATCTGCTTTCTGTCGAAGATCCTTATCAGCTTCTGTCCATCATCCTCAAGATCACCATTATGTCTTTCCAGGCCAATGGGAAGCACAGGAACAAAGTGGTTTGGTGTCCAATTTCTACATGTCCTGATGCTTAATTTTTCAAGAAGTAAGCTTTATAAATCCCTTTTCATCAAACTTTTACTGTATGGTTTTCTTCAAAACTGTTATAAAAACAAAAAGTTGACAGCTAATTCTATCCTGTTACCTGCTGTTTCTTTCCTGTTACCATTTTGGGAATAAAAGGGAAATACTACTTATTGGCCTTAAAACTTCAATGTTCTATGAACAACCTTTATAAATCCTTTTTAATCAAAATTGTACTTTTGGTGTTTCTACAAAGCTGTTTAATGAAAAATGTTTACTGCTAATTATATCCTGTTACCTGATGTTTTTTACCTGTTACCAAATGGGTTCTTTCCTGTTACCAAATACTCAGTAACAGGACAGAAAATTCACCCTTATACCAATCATTAGTGAATGATAGCTGAACAACTAAGTAAACTTTTGATGGGAAACTAATCTTACAGACACCACACATATAATGAGGCTAATATAAAAAATCAACAAACGGTAGAAATCTTCAGAACATCAGTAACAGGATAGAATCACATAAAAAGTACTACTCACCTATGCGACCGTTGATTGATTTGACTTAAAATCTTTTCAATGCCATCTGCTTTCACTCTTGACCATGCTGGATTTGAAGGAAGTAACCTTATTATGACCCAGCCACTTTTTTATGCAGAGGGAGGCATCATTGTTTAAAATGGAATTAACCTCATGGTAACAGGAAAGAACATACTTTTAGGGACAAGCAATAACTTCTTTTTTTCACTTTTACAAGTAAAGTTACCTGATAACAACCATAGAATCTYAAACAGAACACCAAAACTAAATTATAATGACTTGAAATAAACTGATTTCTGTCAAATTTATATTACTTTATCTGTTTCAAAAGTTTATTTTTAAATTTGGAACATTGAGTTTTGGCAGTACCTCGAATACAGATGCAAAACTTATTCATAACAAAACAATTATAAACAGATAAAAACAAATTTATTCATGTATCTAGTACATTCTCAGCAAGATAGTGTGAAATAAAGTTCCACCTTTGTAAATTTCTCCAAATATGACTGTTTTTAATCCTGGGACACAAATTTTGACATTTTTTTAAAATGACTCATATATGGTGGAGCTATCGTACTGTGGTGAGTGGGTGGGGGTTGTTCTTATAATACTAGTCCCCATTACCGCTGAATTAATAGTGATAGCCCTCTGGGAATACTCCGCCTTGCCTAGTCCAAACCAGAGAGTCCTTGTTTTCACCTTTTAATGCCTAGAATCAACCGCGGTAACTAGTGAGTGAGTGAGTGAGTTAAATGTACAGTCACATCGGCAATATTACAGCCATATCGTGCCTAAAACAACTTTAAATTGACCTTAAATACATGTAAATTATAAAAGCTTGTCAACGAAGGACAGTAAAACCAACTAGACTATCACAGTATCAAGGATTAAAACTAGCATCTCTCTCTAAAATTGGATTTCAAATTAGGACAAGACAGTATAAAAATGGGCTATAGATCGCCAACAACTGAAGGTAGATCACCATAAGGACTTACAGTGCTTTTGCTACCTGCATGGACCGCGGTAACTAGTACGCGATACATATAGACGGATCTGGATCAAAGGTCTGGAGTCATCATTGTTCAGTAATAACCTGCATTTGTGTGCAAAACCTTAAGTAAATGTTTTGTCCAAGGTAGCAATATGTACTATAAGTGGCGTTATCATTTTTGAATGGTTTTACGACATGTGAGTAAAGGACAAACTGTTGATATGTGTGACAAATATTTGAAGCTGGACTTTCATGACAAGAGAGAGTAAGGAATAAATGTTTCACCTTTCCTCTGGCCCCACAAGCATAACCCAGATGACCCCGACAACCTTGTACATTCACGATGTATCAATTTCGCTCCCATCAATATGTTTATGTACACATTTTTATCTCTTCACATTAATTCCATAATTTCTTATGCGTTCGATTGGCCATCACTTTTACATCATTGATAACTATTTTAGCAATTGTCATTGTACCTATTACATTTACAACTCGAAACGTAATTTATATGATTGGTTGTGCTGCAGAACGTTTTATAACACATCTGTACGTATTTTTATAATACACTGACCATGTTACAGTGACAAAGGAGAGTTTTAAATCTCTGTGAGTGCACCTGCACATGGAGCTGTGTATGTCACCGTGATCAATGGGAAGATGAAGGAACGTTTCCGCAATATCTTAAGATATGATATTACCATTTAGATTGTCGTCTAGGAAAAGATCCTACGTCAAATCGTGACAAGAGAAAATGAACACACACTTCAGGTTTCTCCACCATTCGTTGCCATCTTTTGTGTTCCTCTCAATTATTCTTTTGTCTATGCAGATATACCCACTTCTGATCACAGACTTCAACTTTAAATATACGTGACAGGTTGTCCAGCAAAACATTTTGCGGCAAATCGTGACAAGAGAAAATGAACAAATTAAATTCCAGTAGAGTGAAGGTTGCAATACTTCATAATCTGTAACTAATTTGATGACCGGAAAACATTGATCTGCCGATATTACTGTGACATTGGATGTTTGTCGAGTACAGTGAGTGTCCCTAAACAAAGTGCTGTGATTACTGGGAAAATGAAGGGACGTTTCTGCAACATGTTAAAAAAATTAAGTCGATTAGTGAATAGATAATCATGTTGGTTCAAAAAGAAGAGTCGTGGAACGTTGGACACAAAATATTCTGTCAAAATACCACATGGCAATATCCGGATATTGTTGTTTTACATTTGTACATGGAGATATTTAGTTCTGAAAGGGACCGGTTTCTTTCCACAACAAATATGTCTTAACACATTTTAGGACAAACTACATCTGGAAAAATTGTGAGCCGCTTCGCTCATTTCTTATTACATATATACATTCCATTAAGGAGAATGAGAGCGCCGGTCTCGAAATTAGACAAGTATGAGTATATGCTCTAACGCATAACACAACCCTACTTTCTCAAACGTACTCTCTTTTATACTTTGGCAAACATTCTTTTCGGGAACGTATTTCATAGATGCACTAGTCTCGAGCTCCGTTTACTGTGCCTTACATTCTGCTACAGCAATGTGATGATGATGATGATGATGATGCCACAGGGCTTAAGGCTCTTTGATATTTCAAAAGCCCCAAAGTGTATTTCAGTAATCACCTGTACCTATTAAGTGGGTACTGACGGTGTAAGAGATGATATTCAACCTGAACAAGAATACATGTGCTGCTCTCAAGAAAATGCTAACTTATTATTTTAGTCTGAATATCAAATACCGTACATACACGTATTGCAACATCTATGATTTTTAACCAACATAAAGACATTTATATTCATACCATGATTATGTTTGCTTTATCATTTTAATTCTTCGGGCGCACTGTACATTGATTTTAGATATGCACGTGGTACGATCAAAGGCGAACATCATGTACAAAACATGTATCCGCCATAAGGCACATATCAAGTTTCAGTAAACTTTTCTTACATCCCGACAAAATGCCAATCAAGCATCTAACTTAGATTTCGTTGTTGATAAGCAAGTATGATCCCTCCTCATCTTGCAACTGTTCGAAGATGACAAGTTATTGGTGTACGGAATGATGGCACGTCATTTAGTGCTGTTGCAAGATGTTGGTTGTTATTAATCGATTGGCTAGAAAATATCAGCAAGCTAATTGTCGGTGTTCAGGTCGACCACGAGGGAAGATACAGCCTTCTCAGAATCACAAGACTTCAACCGGGCATATCTCTGGACGACATATCTGACTTGCGTTCTTATCCCCAGAGCAGAGAGCCGACTTGTTTGATGTCCAGCTCGACGTCACTGGAATTTGAGGTCATGGGGAAAAGTTCATGACTGATGGCCGAGCTCGTGTTTGGCAAGGTAGAAACACTGCATGAGTACAACGGAATATTTGGAACATGTACCATTTGTCGGGGGTTCACTGACGGTGTGGGGTTCACATGACTGTATACTTCACCACCTTGTGAAGATCAGACAAAATCGGACGGACAACGTTACATCACTGACATCCTAGGCAGGGTTGTTGTCCCACAATTTCGATGACCATATCCGCTGACCACAAGGTCAGTCTTCAAGGACGGTAATGCAAGGCAACATCATGCACGTGATGATTTCTTACGCCAGAGTCTGTAATCACTGTTCTATGGCCCACCATTAGCCCAGATCGCAATCCCATAGAGCATGTTTAGGGCAGTATGGGTCGCGGCATACGCCGGTGTACAAGCACTAAGGCTTGATGCATTGGAACAAGTCCTCCATGCAAATTGGAACGCAATACCTCAACGTCAAATTCAACGTCTGATATAGTCTATTAGTATATTATTGCAGTTATCTGACGTTGCACCAGATATTGAAATTGTGCTCGGTTATTGATACCCATTTGATTTTTTGAGGAGTGTATGCTAGAATCTGACCATAGTTATCAACACTACAAAATGGGACACTGTTTGCCATATTTGCCTCCATGAATAAACTACAGTTTTGCGTTCTTTTGCATTTAAATTTACCATTTAATTAGTACTTTAAGGTCAGTTTATCAAGATAGTAAGTTAACTTGAGATTTGGATAAGTATGGTAACATACTGTTACTTTAAATATATTTGTGGTGTCGCAATACCTTTTTCCATGTGTAAACAATATCGTTACACGTAACATATTTTAAGTCAATATTACTCTTGGCTCTTAACGATCTGACATATATACTTCCATAGTCACAGTTGAGTAATTTAAGTCGATTACATGTGTACATTACTGACAACTACATGTAACTGTCCATTTGCTGATGATAAATAGTATCAACACCAGAAGTATTTCAATCTGTATAGAGAGTTCAAGAGACATTGTTTCGGAAATTGCTATTTGAAAAATAATGGACTATGTGGTTATATAAGGTTGTTACGAAATAGATATAAAAATCCTCGACGCGTTATTCGAACTGGACATGACACAAACTAATTAGATAAAATATCTGTCTGAGTATATTTTCAAGTAGCAATTATAAGCTTAGAAGGATCCAGATCCAAAATTGCATTTCTGCCAAAGGTGAACGGTAAAACGTTTGCATATGGTGTTCTTTTCAGAAGTATATAATGCTATTGACATGTGGACGATCGATACGTGCAGACAGATTCTACTCTCTTGATACTTCGGTAATGCTTGTGAAGATGTACATCACTTTTCATGTTCTTTTCAGAAGTATATAATGTTTTTGACATATGGACGATACGTGCACACAGATTCCACTTCTTGTTACTTAGATAATGCTTGTGAAGATGTAACTTCCTATTAGAATGAACATTATTATAGATGTCAACTTCTTCTTTATAACGTGACACAGAGGCAAGGAAAAACGAGGAAACGTTGTGTATACAATAAAGAATATATTGACATCCATAATATTTTGTCTTATACTCATATAATACCAACCTCTATATGCCTCTCAAGAGCCTCATTCGAAAAGAGGCATTAATGTTAAATCTGAAAAATATTCAATTTGGAAAATATGAGTCTATAATCACATTATCATTACTGTAACTTGAATGTCCAGATATGGTCTCAAATGTGTACACTGTGTAACTTTTATTATCAAGCAAAATGTTTTTGAATAATCACATAAGTTGTGTCCCTTCCTCTCGTCTCTTTTAAACTTTCCAATACTTTCTCTCTATTTCTTTCTGAGATGTATACTATTGAAAATGCATGTATGTAAATATCAGGGATCGGGTATTTTAAGTTGGATAGCTTATCCCCAAACCCTTTCACAGTTGTGTGAATAAAATATGTTTAAATCACAAATGCACAGATTCTACATCGTAGGGTTCATAAAGATATATTTTATCAGTATACACTGTAGTTTGAATGGTGAAATGTCACGGAGTTAATAAATTTCTGTTCATAAAATGTTTGCAATATCTGACTGGAGAAAAAATGATACCATGTAGCATTCGTTGGGCGTTGGCTAAATACTGGTACAGTTTAGTGTTAAATGTTACCGCTCACTTGAGAAATTTTCAGTTAAAAGTGACACATATAATCTTATCAAAAGGTATTCTTTCTTTTGCCCCTACCAATGTTACATTTGTGTTGCGCAATACTAACACTGACAATTTGGTCTTGTATGGATTAGTAAACTTATATGAATGTTAATATCCCTATTGTTTGAGTTACATAACAAAGATGACCAAAATAACAGAGTGTCGTCTTCTTTGTTGTACACCTGTTAAAAACATTTTATCTGACTTCAGAAAACGATGGGAAATATTGAAGACGGTGGAGAGGGGATGATGGTAGGGTGGAAAGATGATCTTCGAACAGCCGCTGTACTTGATGTGATGTGAGTTGCTGGGGGCACTCGATTATTTGTAATGAATAGAGTAGCTTCCACATCGCTACCCTCAACTGAATCTTAACAGAAACAATGCAATATAATTGCAACGCTGTTTCACAATACATGAAACTGACATGTAGTAATATGTAATATCATTAAAAAAAAAAATATATGTGTACTAGAGGTTTTTCCATCAATTCAAATAGTGCTTAATATTTTCAGTTGTTCTTAACAACAACCACTCCTTCGGGTCAAGAAAGATATGCAGTATACAGATTAAGAGCAGAATAACGTGTACACTGAATACCTTTGATACTCGTTGTAACTATCCACAAGAAATCATGCACCATTTGTATGTGAGCATAACCTTGTATCTGACAGAAATACTACAGAGGTGTATCTGATAAGAAACTGAAAGAGTAAATATCATAGAAGGTTGGAATGTTGTAAATGTACATGGATGTGATCTAATACAGAATGTGTTTAAAGAATAATATTACAAAATCACTGGTCAAAGCACTGGTATTGATATTAAGGAACTAAATATCACTAAGATAGCATTTTCATTTCATTCTTAGACCGTTGATGTCTTTTGAGCTGAACATTATGTGTCTTACAAACAAACTGAATCGATAATCCAGTATTGCACTAACTGGATATGAAAGCTTTAGTCTTAAAGGATTGAAACAGAGAAAAATCAGCATGTTAAGACTAAGCCAACTTATGCAATCGACCATTAAATGGCATTCAATAGAGTCCTTCAATTACAGCAAACAAATAATATATTCACATTTCTTCAGAAAGAGAGATATTGTTTTCGTTTGAGTAAGGTCTACCTGCTAAAAGATATCACATGGTGTTTTGAATGCCTTCGACCGTCGTGTTTATGTTATTGAAAACAACCGAAAATCGTTGTTAGTTTGATTCAGCATCTTTTCTAACATCTGTTAAAAATGTTCAAAAAGTATTTGAATTAAGACACAGAAATATTACCAATATGATTGACTATAAAATGGAATTTGTTGTACAATAGTATTGGCTTAATGTTTGTAGCTTTGTTGAATGTGTACTTAGTAAATACGTCTTTCAGTTATAACATTGAAGAAACATTATTTGAATCTATGTTTTGACAATTTATTGAAAATGAATTTGCCTCTGTGACATATTCTCCTCTAGTTACTGAATACTTAATTTGCATTATTATTTGTGCAAGTATTGAAACAGCAACAACAAACCATCCTCTAATTGGTGACTACATTTGTGAACCAATGAACTTTATGATATTGCATAATTGCATAGAACCCAGCCATGATGCTCGACGTAACTGGAATTTGAGGTCATGGGGAAGGTTCCACTTGTCAGAAAAAAAGTCGATTTGTTTTTCTCATGACTGATGCTTCTAAACGGTCTTTTTAAATTTAGATTTGTCATGTAATCATCCCTTAAGGWCAGTTTATCCAGATAATAAGTCTTTATGATTTGAGAATAAGTTCTTTAAAGGTAACACACTGATACTATGAAAATTATGCTGTGTTGTGATAATCGCTACCACATTGTCCAATTTATGGTTAAGGAAACATTGTACACACACACGCACACGCACACGCACACACCCATCCACGAGTTTCTGAATGTATATACTAACCCACTTTTCTCCGTTGATTTTCGGAAAACCCGTTTCCATTCTGCCAGGAAACGTACCACTAAAGGGCTCATATTAATCCTTCGTCTCCAGTGACAACTGGCTGGTTATCTGCGTATGGGATCAGGCATCACTTTCTACAACGTACAGATTGGAAACAGTATTCCATTTTCCTTCTCGAGAAGGCTTAATCAAACTGTAAAGGTAGTGATTATTCATCTTAAACCATCATGAACAAATGCAGCCTCCCGATTGCAAGTGAAGAAGAGTGCCGAAAGGTTGCGGACAATCTGCTGTGTAGCCACCATTCATGTTCCTGAAGATAAGTAAGAAGGTGCGTGTAGATACCAGAATCTTCTTGATGGTCAAGAGTTGTCTTTTTGTTGGGCACTGTTGCAGTATAAGCGAACACATAACCTACCGCATGTAGTATAATTGTATTTCCTTATTAGATATATAAATGGGGAGTATTGTGTTTGATCCAGTCGTGAATTAGAGCTTACAAAAGCGTCAGTGATTTTTCCTGCTTCCACAAGAGACGCGTAGGAACGTTGGTGTACTTATGATATGAGTTTTTTCTCTGTTCAGTAATAATTCTATGGCAATGGCAATGTGGTGATTTGCTTTTACAGTGTCATATATTTGTACGCCGTAACATTTCTCTTACTCGTTGAAAATTCTGAATTCGGACTATTCAAAGATTTGATCAAACTCAGATATGAAAATATATTGTCTATGGTCCTTCATCTGAGGAAATATACATGTCAGAAAGATACTCAGTGAGTTTAAAGGCACAATGTTACACATTTTCGACATTATTTATTATATTAGATTGGGGCATATGCACCCACTGTGTCTTCCATATTGATGCAATAAATGTCTTGCTATCCCTTACGACTTGCCTGAAATCCATAATTGAAACTTCGAGGCGAACAGCTTTCAAACAGAAAACACTTGCCATATATAGAAAGTAAACAATAGCTCCGTACATCGAAAACTGTCGCACGCGGTGTTGTTGGTGTTTGCCGAACTAATAGTTTCAATCACAAGTTGTGCGTCGAATATTCGTAAAGAGCGCCCCAAGGGACATACCTCTATGGGGTTCGCGTGAAATAATGTTCGGCCGGTAGAGTCGATTTAATGCAACGTTGCATAAATACAAATAGTTAATAATAAGTTAAGTAAAATTGATATGATAATATCGAAGGTTATTCGATGAAATCGGCACAGTTAACGTATATGAGATTCTCCATGGAATCAAAATAGGTTCCGGAGCTTTATTCAGGTTTGTGACGCTTGAAGGACACTGAACTGTTACCATGACAACTGTCAATTCTAGGTTAGCATTGAATAAAGAATGACGAATCTTCCATATAGAAATATATGCACACACATTAAAAGGATTTACAACATATTTTACTTTAAATATTTCTTCCCTGAAAAATACTGAATTACGAGCACCATGAAAGCAGTAACTGGTACCTGGAAGCCATCAGTTGTATCTTGAACTAACTGAACAAAGTAAACATATGAACATGACTTAAAAAATGAATTGATTTCATAAATCTTATGACAGAATTTGGTTATTACTTTGTGACCATAAAAATGAAGGAAATGAAACACACTCTAGTCGATTATGGTTTCATTTTGAGGAGTTTTACACTATATAAAATACAATATATGAACATATTAAGATTGTAAATGTAAGCCTATTGATTAATTGGAGACAGTGAAATTGATTCCTTCGTACCTTAAATATTTGTCGCATAGACAATAAATTTAGCATAGCCAGTGAAAACAATCAATTCATCAGAGTAAAACCCAATGTAAAGAACTAACCCAGCACGAATGTATAGCTGAATGACGAACACAAAGTCTTGCACACATATATCGAACATTTAGGGATCCCAGCTGTAAGCTTAATGAGACATATTAGAGTATTTACAGCCGTGTGTTGTGTTTTCCAAGGTTTGATGGAGCTATCATAAGGACGAATGTCTGTCCAGTGACAGAAATTGGTTTCATCTTAGCAACAATCGTATGATCAAGAGGCAGTGTGATTAGGTCTCTAAAGATTCGACATTGTACCAATTTATTCTAAGCTTTGTAGTTGTGTCAAAGGAGTGACACAGGTGAAAATCAATACACAGAATCAGCTTCTTGTGTGGAAGATTTGAAATATGATTCTGCTTGATCAAATTTGATGATCTGATTTGTTTGAGGCACGATTGTTTCATAAGTATCGATTGATTTAAATAATTCAATTATCGTTGCAACACGGAATCAAATCGGAATGCATTTCTAATATTGGTCTTTTAAAATTGATTTAAAAAAATGTAATGTTGTTACGCACGAATGAGATAGACTTAATTTTATTTCTGTGATTAGCGGTTTGCCGTTTTCAGTGTTATTTGCAGAGGAACGCGAGTAACGACACGACCACAAAGAAGAGTGATTTCAGGTTTGCTCCTGCATGCACGGCCTATATTTTCGAAGTTCTCTTAGAGCTAAGATAGTCGTAAGTTAACGCTAATGTATGGCACTTACGACCATCTCAACACTTTGAGTGCTTCGATGTTGTGGAACCTACCGTACCTTTGGATTAACAACCCTCACATAACACAGATGACCCCGTAACAGCGAAACATATGGGACTCGTTAGGAACGAAAGCAGAGCCGTTGCGCGAAACTGTTCACTGTCACCATACGTCTGTGTGGTTATTAATATTATCATGGTATATATTATCTTTAGTACTCTGTTACTTGGTGGAAAGAACGATGGGATCGACACACTAAGGTCATATCAACCCAGCGGGCACACAACGTTGAATCAACGTTGAATTTTGGTTGTTTGGTTGATCAACCTTT
>VKKT01012021.1:40632-54144 GCA_008038995.1 Haliotis laevigata | reverse complement strand
TATCAAGAAAAGGTATATTTATTATGTTAAAACTGTAATTAGTTTTTGGACTGGATTATATTTGGTAAAGAATAAGTCACTAATTAGACACAATATGATAAGAAAATGAAGATGAATGTGAGGTCATAATTGAATTATTTGTTTGCTATCAACATTAAAGTTGGAAATTGACAGAGATAGCCAGAAGACACATAGATTGGCAGATGCATAATATGTAAATTGTGCATGGATTAAAAGACATAACATACAGCCTAAACATCAATATAAACTTCAGGCTTTATAAACATATTCTTGTTTCTCAAGCATTTCAAATATAATGCATTTATGCCATCACCGTTAAAGATGTGTACATTTTCATATTTTGTATAGTTCATTTTTTCACTACACTGTTGGACATCAAGCATGGGCCCACAAATTTGAGGAATCAAACTCAGTCTTCAGTCTGGTAAGTAAGCACCTTAACCACTAGGCAACCAAAGCCAAAACTGCACCTAGAGACAAAATATGAATATTTTTCCAACAATGTAGATAACCTTTTCAAGCTATGATTATTTTCATAACAACTATTGCTTGAGAACAAGATTGTCCAGCCAACATTAGTGAAAGACAGAAATGGGAGAAGTTAGTTAACAGTAATGATAAGATTGATAGCAAACAATGTTTTCTTGGCCTGAGAAATCTGATTAAGCTGAAAAAGACGTGACGCTAGAGTTCAGCATCTAATAGCTTGGGCAGCCATACAGCAGTACATCTGTGCCACACAACAAGTGTCGGTGCTATATAATGACTGATGAACTCAGTAGCAGAGACTGACCATGTCTACCAACAGTAACTCAAATTAACGTGATTCATGATGTTACAATAATGAGAACAGATCATGCAAAACATCAGAATATTTCATAATAATCTATAAACCTGAAAATTTAGAGCAAAATCAGTTCTAGACTAAATTCTTTTTGAAATAATACTCGTAAATTGTGATTATTGATTTTAAATTTCTTAAAGATGTAATGAATATAAACTTTATTTGCAAATCAAAAACAAACATTTGGAACCAGTTTTGTGGAACATCCAATTTGAATAAACAAAAGATGCAGTTTAACAAATTGGAACTCCAATGTACTGGATACACCAAAGTTTGAAAAAGAAAACAAGGTTAAAATAACATAAGTCTCATGTGACCTTCACTGATAGAAAATTATTGGAAATAGTTACCATGCTAACATTTTAAAAAAATGAAATATTCTGATGTGACATCCAAAACCATAAGGGGGACTAGTCTGACTAGGGGTGATCGCAGACAGTGCAGCCTGCCTGTCTGTTGTTGACCATAGCTTACCAAGAAAAGAGTCTGTCAAATAAACAGTTCAATGTTAGTACCTGACCACTCAGTAGTGGACCAGACAGGGTTTTTACACTAGTTCTTGGCCAGATGGCCATTCCAAACTGTCACAGCTCATTTATGAACAAAACTCATCAATAAGGATCTGAAAGCTTTGCGAGTGACTGCAACATTGAGTATAATCTCTCATTTGTTTATGCCACACTCAGCAATATTCCAGCTACATGACAAGGGCCAGTAAATAATTAAGCCTGGACCAGACAAGCCAGTGATTGATATGTGAGCAAAGATCAACAGTGCTGATGCATGTCACAAAACCATCCAAGTCACCAAGCCTGGTCAGAAAGTTGCCTCATGACAAGGAGCAAGTGCCAGGGACCAATTCTCCACCTGGAATTCCTTCATTTCAATATCTTCAGATTTTCAGTTAAAACCCTTGTTTTTTAGTTACTATTTGCTTGTCTTATAGTATACATACACCTGGCAAACTTTCCACATCACAAGTACACAGTCATTACAGGACAGTTACTGACACTAAATTCAATATTAATTCTCACATGCAAGTGTTAAAGACTTCAACATTGTACATCACTTACATACTATCAAATCATTCAAGACATCAAACAATCAAAATCATTTCAAAATGCCAAAGATCTGCATCTCACCTTCTTACATGAATATCAGCACAAAAAATGTTCATGAAATTTGTTCTCATTGTAATTATGTTTTCATTATTACTCAGTGGAACTTGGTCCATGCATTACTGCCATATTGGCCACTTCCAAATTACATAACACATCATGCTGTCAAAGATTATTACATGTAGGATAATGTTGAGGATTATTTGATTATCATGCGGTCAGAATATATCCTCTGTGTATCATATTCAAAAGACCTAGAAACAGATTGTTTATCAACATGACACAAGAACTGTACCTTTTGTGAAGACAGAGTTAAGAATGTCCCGGAGTTCATATGCATCAATCTCCATGTCCTCGCCGGCAATATTTCGGAAGCTTTCTCTCAAGCTGTCTCCCTGCTGCTGCTCTTCCTCCGTCGGTGGCGGGGCCTCCTGGTGACACAAACAGAAAGTCAGTCCACAATCCTATGTTAAATAACCTACACAGTTCATCTATTTCTTTAGGACAGGGCTGCGCTTACCTTGTCTTCAATACTATATTCATGAGGATCATTTTGTAAAGTGTTAACTGGAGTTACAAGTGCATAATGCTATTCAAATCTGATGCATTACCTCAATATTGTGCTTAGTGCATGCAATGATTTCTACACATGTAGAGGAAGTTGTAATGGCTATCATTTTGTTATGAACACATTATCAATAGCTCTTATTGACATTCTAAATAACATTGATTTTCTAAAAATTAATACAGTTAAACAAGAGCAATCTGAAAGAAAATAATACATTAGTTATTACAGAAAAGAAACATTAAAATAATGTTCCTGAAAGAAATATTCTATGTCAGTTGAAATTTAACTATTTCACAGAACACATGACTAAAACATGTTATTGTGTATTAGCTGTGCATCAACAAGTTCAAACTACCACTGATATTCCTCTGTGACAAATGTAAAAACCTGCATTCAACTCTGCTACAATCAAATTAAAGAACAAACACTTTCATCATTCAGAAAAGTGAAGATGTGCATACACACAAGTCAAGGAAGTATGACTTTCTCTAAAGCAATAATAAATTCGTTGACTTTCACAACTGCATTGAAACCATATTTTTTACACCAGTATAATACCTCTCTGCATTAAGATCTGAGGACTCTACTTTAACTATAGAGTGCGATGAACCCTGATGGAACTGTGACGGTCAGCTCTAAAAACATGGTTTCATGGGTTATTGAGCCAGTTGGTGTAATCTTTCTAAAAGAAATATCTTCACTTTCTCACCTTGATATATAAAGTTTGATCTCTACACATGAAAACCCAGACATTCCACACACTTTAAAGGTACACCTTATTGAGTGTAGAGGTAATGGGGCACATAATGCACAGGGTTCATAAACTATCCACATTATAATGGCAAAGCCACACTTTCTACTCTCAGAACTTGTAGTTTTTATTCATTCAGTGCAGGATCCAGAAATCAAACTCATGAATGCTTAGGTGACTTTCAGATCTTAGAAGCCTCAATGCTGACTGGCTGAAAGTTCACCTGATTTGATTTACTGTGGAGGGTCTCATCAGATCTTCAAGCAGAGAGATATTGATCTGATTTTTTTAAGATCATAGATTTGCACCTCTGGCTGTGTCTCTATAAAACACACATCTAATATTTTTCTACTAGGTTTTGCTGCTAAAACATTGAAGCTCATACCTGAGAGAAATCTGTTATTTGTACCAATAACTCTGACCTCGAGACAAATATCACCTTATAACCATTGGTAAGCTTAACATGCTGCCCTGAAATATACTGTCTTCAGTTTAACAAATTCTCTGTTGGGATCAGAGCACTATAATATTCTGTTCAAATACATACCTACTGCTTCCAATATTTTCACTCTGATATTACTTACTTCTATATTATGGTGATGAGTTCCTAGTAGAAGCAATGTCACAAAACAATCTCACCTTAATCATTATTAATTAATAATTCTTTGATTTACATTTAAAGGATGATGTTAAATGATTCGGATGTTTCTACTTGAGAACACACTGAAAGCAAAACCCACGAAAACGAAGGCATGGCATTTGCAAAGCAACACAAAAGTTCAAACAAGTTGAAGGTCATATGCTGTCATACAAGGATTACTTTCCCTCACTTAATCCTTACTTATTTCCAGAGATTATTTGATTAGTATATATTCAAGCTATATTCACTTTAAGTACCATGGAAGCGAGTGAAATTTCAAGGTCAATGTATAACCAGCAATTGATTTCAATAGAACAAAGGTGAAGGACAGACATGAAGGAAACAAAAGGTGAAGGTCACAAAATAACCTCTGCGTCATCATCTTCATGCTGGCTTCCTGAGTCTACATCAGCATGCTGTGACAACAGAGGAAGGTAAGAAACACACTGATCAACGGAAGAGATAGACCAATCAAATATCACTATGTACCAAAGCTTACACAACAAAGATCTGCAGCAAAAAGGGTGGACATAAGTGCAGTCTTCCCTAAGTGAGGAATACTATTCACAGAAATCATGATGTAAATAATCAATAATTCGAAGTAAACAAGTTTTTCCTACTTTTCGTGGATCATTTTCTCTGGGAAGAATTTGTGTCTAGAAATTCCACTAACTTGCGAAAAGACTTCTGATCGATTTTATATTTTAATTTTTCATTCAAAGGATTAAAGTACCAGTCCTGGCTGATACACATTTGCATTATTTGTACATGACATTAATGTTTTCTAGGTCCATTCTTCATTCCTGGTTCCAGACAGTATTGGGTATGTCTGACCCTTGTGGCCACATTTAGTGTTCTAAACATGTATATTTGTAGCTTCTTGGTGTGGCATTTAGCAATAATCTGCATTTACTTGTACATAGCAAAAGGAAAGTAGTATTTCCAAACATGATTTCATCGTGTGACATATTTGATTATAAAGTATATTTTTAAGTCCAAAACATCCCCAAGCTATCCTAGTTCGCAATAACAGGTTTATGTGCTTGTGTGCCATGCATCAATGAGAGTGTTCTAGAGTTCATACACCTAGAGTCTACTAAGCTAACAACGCTTCATACAGTGAGTGCTGATGAGTTACATGAGGCATGAATAAAGCTCTGAACTACGTAAACACATCCATCGATAGATACATATGGACAGCCTTCCTAAAAACATATACTATTCAAAAGACATCAAGAAACACCCAATGTTTTGGCATTGCTCTAATTTATTAGAGTGGCTATAGTTATGAGAGACTGAAATCATCTTTTGAATAAGGAAGCATATAACTTTATGGATAACAACTTCTTGTTTTCTGCATAGAATGACACATTTATGTAGATACTTACACTCCATAAAGTCGTATGATTAATTATTTACTCACTAACTTCTACAATGTCTATCAAACAATTAGTCTTTTGAATAGTATATAATGAGATGACTAGTTTGTGATAATGTAATTGAACATGAGAGAGACAAATGAGTATTATTTATAATGAAAACATGTTACGTAAAACATATTCTATATTTTAAGCATCTAAAATACTACATAATAATGTATTTAATTTGTTATACTTAACCTTTTTTTTTCAAATTAAGGTTAAAGATGCGTTTTTGTTGTTATTAACAAACTATAAAACGTTATTAGTTTAATATATGCATCATTTTCTAAACTAAACAGAAATAATACTCCAGGGATTCAGGTCGATTGTTTATTTATAGGATTAATCTTTAGGCATTGAAACTCATGAAAATCTAAAAAATATCATCTGTAACAAAATATTTGAAATACATGTCCACACTTTTCTCATCATAACCTTCCCTGTTTTAGTTCATGATTATGCATACATGAATTATAGAATTAGTTATATTGTACAATGCTTGATATAAGCGCTTGAATTTATTTGATCAAAGGTAGTTTGTATTCTGTAAATAAAATAAGGTTTATACAGTTATTCCGGGAAAGTCAAAATAATTTTGACGTCTATGACAGAGACAACAGAAACACCGCCAACACACGCACATGAGACTAAGAGTTGTAACACCATGTGCGTTCGGTACAACTGTGTTGTGTCCTGCTTGCCGTCCCTCATTAAAATACGACGGTCTACCACAAGAACTGAAACTCCACTATCACTGCATGCAAGTAGGGAACAAAAGTTACAAATCGTATTTGTAACAACACCTAATAATTAATTCTATATAGTGTGTAAACACAGTTAGTATATCAATATGAACTGACGACATCTGAACCACTCTCAACTTACAACTCTCTTAGCCACCTGTGCAATGAAAGAAATTCCATTCAACTTTTTTTGAAGATAATATACTGAAACTTATTAAAAACATCTCTGATCAATCAGATCACAATATGATTGAAATGAACCCATGCATGATGCCGCAGGATATAAAAAATACCTGAATTTAGGAAATTGACATTTTACCATCTGTCTTTCTTGACCATGCAAGTGAAATCTGAATTTAATCAACTTTTATAACCACAGAAGTTCATGCACAAAATCTGAAACAACAGCAAGCCCTTTCAAGAAATTCAACATGATTCATCCACCAATTTGTTGCCAACATTAATTCAAGGAAAGGTAAACCTTATTTGTAAGAGGGAACTTCAACGAGGTATTCACAATGTTAATATAGAACCGAGTAAGTTATGTTTCCGAGTCAGGAAGACTCCTCAAGGTGTGGGTCACAGTTCTACCTGTCTCCGCACTGCCGATATCGGGATTGCCTGCGTTTGTACAATTTCATCGGAAGTAATCCCAGTTTGGAAACCGAGCACCGTCCATAAAAAGAAGACAATGACAAGCACATACATCATACTGTAGAAACACTGTACAACATCAAGAGATGGTAGAGTACAACGAAAACGATAGTCTCTGTATATACTAAGAATATATGTCTGTATGGATGCACACATTTACAATACAACACCAATATTATTATTTGGAAATAATTAAGGATTCAGGAAACTCGACATGGATAATATGGGTACACTGTTGTCTTAAAGTAAACTAAAAAACATCAGATGGAATATCATGGGATATATATTATTAGAAACTTCATGACAGTATATGTTTAAAAGTACATGCACAAGATGTGAATATTTTAGTAATCTTTTTAAGATTTACAAAACAAAAGAAACACTTTGAACACATTTTGGTTTACAAAAAAACAGAAATTTAGGAAAACTGGAACAAATCACTGGTTTAGTTCATGCATGGACTGGTTGCGGTTGTCCTGACTGTTTCATAACCGCCGGCAGAAACAAAACACATGTACTGAAGAAGTTCAACGACCATTTAAACACTATTTCACTGCTTTGGCTCATTGGAATCCCAGATTAATGGATGTTCACCACTTCGGGTAAACTCAAAAGCTGAAACTCTGAATCTGGAGTTGGAAAATCTGTGAAATTGATCCAGCACAATATGGCAATTGGCACCATTATAAACTCATCTGCAGGATACATACAGTGAAACCTTGTTTGTCCAGACACTATTACATAGGATACATTACCTTGCAGATAAGTACTGAGGGCAATGTCTCAAAAGCTGCTTTGGCATTACTATTGACAAATAACTGATTCAGAAATATGTTAATTGCGTTGATTTCTCACGGAATGTAACCATCTGGATTACCAAGGTTTCACTTTATGTTTAATGCGTCATAATGACAATTAGGTAACTCAGACTAAAACTGTTATCAGATAATCCATATGAAACACTCCTTCATGCATCCATAAATTATACACTGGATATATATATACATATGTTGGAAATATTCAAACAATATTTTCCTACCAACTCCAAATAACATTGAATCTCTAGTCTATGTATCACACAGTTGCAACACACAACACCTGGAATCATTCAGAAAACAACAAACACCCTCGGTACCATTTATACAAATGATCTATCATGTCCCTTTTTATCATCTGACTTAAAAAATATTAAGGAACACATAATAAACCCAAAATAAATATAAACCGTGCAATAAATCCTATCCAGCACCCGTTGCCCAAATCACACTTAATCTGTGCTTTGTAATTATAATCAGAAGATATTACGGTACCACAAAGAATATATATATAGGCACATATGTTTAAAGGTACTTTTATACATGTGCTAGTAAAACATCATGCCCAAATTTCATACGGCCAATGTTGTTTCACAGAAGTGAAAATAATGTAATCAATCTGTGACTTGAAAATAAAAGATTCATGCAAAACAAAGGACAGACAGGTACCATCCAAAGAATCCACTTATTTACATAACTCAAAGTCCAGTTCTTATCTTGCAAAACAAGTTTGAGATACAAAAGTGGTCTCCCTTTAGAAGTGTTCTCATTTGATTGAGAGCGTACTGGACAGGCCAGTCTGTGAAAGCGCATCTTCTCAGAACCTTCTCCATAGCATACAGTTCAGATTACTGGACCTCAATAGATCAACAGGTATGTGCACATTGCTCAATTATTCAATTACAATTATTCATTAGATATTTACTTCATTTAATTGAAAATGTTCATCAGTTTACAGAAAATTGTCTTTTCAGTTTCAGGAACAGAGAAGAGCACTTAATCATAAAAGGGTAATCAGCCTGAAATAGTTTCTAACTGAAAATAAATTATGACAGTTTCACCAATCGAAACATCACAAAAGCATTTTTAAAATATTTTATAACATCTGTTGATCTTCTGAGGAACAGGATGAAAATCTTAACAAACTTACACATGCTTCAGTATCCATGCTAGGCTTTAATGAATCAATCATTGTTTGAGTGTGTTAGGTGAATAGTATCGCTTGCTACTTCTTCAGTTCATTGCATGTGCATTCTGTAAGTGGTTTAGAGACACTGTGACAGAACAGTGTCCGTATGCTGTCATAACACTATACATTAATGTTAAGAGGCCATTATAACATATCAGTGCTGCAGAAACAATGAACAAAATTAATAACTATGTTTTGAAACATTTTTATTTCAAATGTTTTGTCTGAAATAGGTTTTGAAAAAATTCAACATTGAGTTACTTTTTTAGGATATGAACATACTAAAATAATATGAAAATGAATACATGATAACATTATTGATGAGTTAAGAATTTGAAACAAACATTTTGAATTTGTTTTCACCCAAAATATTTTTTAAGAATTTTTTAAAAATGAAATGTACTGCTGCAGCTAGATATATTTCAAATGGACATAAACAGAACAACAAACAATTTCAGATCTTTTCATTATCAATATATAACAAACATCATGCGTCAACATCAAATATGTTGCACAAGTCAAAATGTTTCTAATTCTGAGTAAACCCATGCTGTTTGTAGAACCACTCAGCACTTACTGTTGGTCGAGTAGGTCTATGTTGAGGTCGATGGCGACGCTAGTAAAGTTATTCAAGTCAAACTTAGGGTGGTCATCAGGAATGTTTAATATTTTGTTTCATCCCACAAGGCAAGTAATTAGTCTGGGCACATTGAGATATGATTAATTAATGAATTATTACCAATAATAGATACATATTTTTATATCGTGCTTTAATTAACCATCAGGGAAGTGCTTTTAAAAAAACAATTGTGCAAAAATATTTTGTTATAAAACAAAAAATCTGGAAGAGTATCCTTAACATAAGAGGTTTAAAGACAGAGGGGGTCCTCACAAAGTGATCTTAGCACTACAACTCACTTAACATAGAGTGTCCATGTGTGAGCCTCTGTGTCTCTGTGTGTGAGAGGGACTGTATGTCTGTATCTGTGAGTATGTATGTGTGTGCCTGCTTGTCTGTCTCTGTGTGTGTGCACCTGCTTTTATGTGTGTGTGTGTATGTGCATGTGTGTCCAACTGCCAGATCATAATTAACCATGGTTACCCCACACAGCATACTGACTCCAAGTCAACCAGTCCTTTAATGACGAGTTCCAGACAAAAAAAACATCTTTTACATCTTGAGGTTTTTACCAAACTATCAACCGATTTCGGAATGAAACCACCAACCTTCCCCTCTTCAGGCAGACTTCCTATCCCCTACTACATCGCACTGGTCCACTGACTTACTATATGATAGTGTCAGTGCTAAGATCACTTTGAGATGCGAGACCAAGGATGGTATACACGTGCCGTACCCAGAAGGGAATAGTCTACAGTCAGATAGTATTCAGTCTTCTACTGAGAAAGAAGATTTCTACGATGTATGTCACAATGCATAGTGAATGTTTTCTACCAGAGAAGACATACTAGCTGTATTAAAGCATATCTTATGTACTGGGTTATACGGTAGGGATAAAGTGACAATCAACATACACAGAGTACATGAAACCATGACAGATTTATTGATATGGGATTAATTGTTTCTGTATTTCCAAATTTTAACGGTACTTACAAAATATTAAACAAAACATTCCCTATTTCGAGGCTCTTTCAACATGCTATAACAAAACTGAATCTCTATATAAGTACAAGTGCTTCTCTTCAGATTTATCATGTTTGTATTTTCTAATAACCAATTTTTTTGTATTTTACTATTCATTGTTTACATCGTTTTTTTTCATAAACAAGAATGTTTACATTTCGAAGTTCCATCTGTATATGTTAGATTGTCACTTTTCAATGCTTCTGTGTGTTGAGATGTGTGTGAAGCGATGGCCTTGACAACACTTACCTCGTCCTCCACATAAGATGTCCTCTCGTCCAGCTCACTGTAACCAGAAGAAATACCACCATTGATTCCACATAACACTCTAACACACCATTCTAAAATTCAAGTCAGTTTGCAGCAACAAAAACACCAGAATTCAAAGGGCAGTTATTTTTTCAAAACTTTGAAAAATTTAGAAGGAAAACAAGAATTCCAAAGCAACTTTTGAATGATTTTAACTAGAGGCTGACATTTGCAGCCAACTATAATCTGTCCAAGTGATCACTCATACATGTCTGTTAGATTTATGTTTTCCCACCTTATGTATGTGCAAGACACTGAACAATTGAAAACTTTATTGCTATTATCCATACAACAGATTATGGATAGTTGACAGTGAAGAGGACCTCTGTTGACAATCTGAACATCTCAATCCTGCGATGACAAAATACAGACAATAATGTAATGGAGGGTATTCACAGGAACTCTTGATGTTTTACTAGAGCTGCAAAATGACTTCCACATTACAAAACAAAGGTTCATTATCTGTTAATATCTGGTTACTTCACGATACAAGGAAAAATCAATTAAAAACAGAACTGTAACATTTGAAGAAGAAAAAATAAAAGAATAACGGAAACAGAGCCTAATGAAGTAGATAAGCTTGAGACAAAAGCAAAGCAGTTTACGAACGATACACGCAACTGAATTAGGCAAATGAGAATTAATACTTATTCATACATGACAAAACAAACTAGCCACATCTACAGGTAATGCATGCACTTGTCTGTAGGTGCATGCCAAGATTGTGGGTACAAATAATGTTTACAAAGAAAACTCCAAATCAGATACGCATTCGAAATGACACAGAAACATCACCAAGTGGACAAAAGTTCATTGCTAGATCACATATCCCTCCAGCGCTGTTTTCAGTTTTATTAAGAAATACTGAATGTTTGCCTTAGATTGCTTTGAATGCAATGATTTCAAATTGCTTTAAATCTGAGTTTCCATGGGAATGACAAAAGTGGAATATCACCACAAAGCACATTCTACTTTAGAAAAGAAACATTATCTGTTGAGTTGACGTAGGATGTAACATATTACCAAAACTTTAAGAACATTAATGAAATTCCAAACAACACCCATGACTAAGGGGCACGCAAGCAGTTTTCAGAAGAATTTCTAACAAACTTTTAATCATTATCTGAAAACAAAACAATGAAATAAAAGATAGCCAGATAGATGTGCTAATCTCTACCTCACTTTTTATAAAGAGGGAAATAATGCATGCCAACAAACACTCCCTGAATTCCCATTTTAAGTTCAAGTGGAGTTGAGTTTCAAGTACTGCTCACCCCATGCATATCATGCAATCGGCCCTTAATATTAACAAAATTCAACATTTCTTTAAAATGTATGCCAACTTTTCTTGGACTCTCCTTTACATCTTGAACCAGGTATTCACAGAGTTTGAACCAGACAAACCAGTGACTGATATCATGAGCATCATCACCTGCCACTCGGGGTAATATGACTGGTTATCACTCGAATCACAAAACCCAACCATCTGATCCCCTTCTTATATGACAAATATGTCTGACTGGGTACCAACTCTAACCCGCAAAACCAACATGGGTGCCATGCATAAAAGACTGGACAGTAACGTCCATGACACATCAAACAATCCTCAGCAGACAAGCTGGAATCAATCCTGCTGGGGTCCCCCACCACACTCAGAGACATGTAACCATGGCAACAGGCAACCATGCACCACTCTGATGGATTCAGGCAAACCAAGGATCTCAGCATCCATGATGTCAGAGTAACCCCTATTGTGCTCTCAACACCACACCCGACTTACCAATGTGGAAAACTGCGGAATGTATTGAAGCATTGGTGAGAGCAGTCTAAATCAGCATGTTTGAACAAATTAGTTTTTTGTTTCACATGATCTATCCATCACAAATATACTTATATTGTTAATAACTGGCATAAAGAAACACATTGTTAACTCAAATTTCATTTTTACAACAGATTCTGTCTTATAGTCCACACCATTCTATTCATAGCGTGTGAGATTCACAAAGGAATCTTAGTAGTCACTTGGGCTTGAGCTGTATCATGTCATTCAGGACACAAAATGATTGGCCAAAAGAGGTCATGTGGGACGTTAGAATCATTATATTTACAGATTTGCGATCTACTAAAAACAAAATGTCTGATCCTCCTTCCTACCTAGTAAGCGAGAAACAATATTATTTTTCAAATTAGCACAAGACAATCATGCAATGAAAGCGAAACTAATATATGTAAAATGAAACAAAAATGATAGAGGTTAAAATAATTCAAGAAAACAAATTAAAATATGCAGCTACAAGACGTTAAGAATGTCATGACATAATGTTACATTCCTGTAATGCAGTTATGAGGAACTCTGAACCTCTGCAAACATGGATGTATGCTTTTTGAACACCATTTTCAAAATTAATCCTGTCCGAGCTAGTTAGTGAGCTGGGTCTTTCACAGCCTTGAACAATATTTTGGTTATGTCACTGCATGTATTGATAGAAACCCAAATTGATGCTGCAGTTTGAAGACACTGATATCTTTGGAGAGACGGCAGAGATTGTTATCTGAATCTACGATTCAAACCAAGAGACTCTAACAGAGAGTCTTCCAGACCAATTACACACTCAGAAATCAAATGAGGCTGGTCATGTTTTTTAATATTCATTACAAGGTCATTACTATGTGCCTTCTTTACAGCGCATCTTGTATAAAGTCAATTGAGTAAAACACACCACATTTCTTGCATAGATGATTGAAATTATCCATATTCCATGATAGTGACATGAGGCAGATGCCATCATTTTAACTA
>VKKT01012018.1:0-14146 GCA_008038995.1 Haliotis laevigata | reverse complement strand
AATGCCGAGCGCTAGGCAGGGACAAACAAGTACCATATTTTAACGTCTTTTGGTATGACGCGATCGGTGATCGAACCCGCGACCTTCCGCTCTCCGGGCAGACGCTCTAACCACTACATCACAGAGGCGGTCTCATGATAAGGCAAACACATTTTTCATGAAAAATTGCGACAGAAGTTATGGTTTGAATATTTTTTGTAGTGAGAACAGATAGACTTTTCTAATGATACTGTAAAAAAAATGTAATTTGAAAGTCGAATAATTCTTTAAAAATGTGGATGTTCAAAGTGAGTCATGCCAGACCTCGGAATATGTATCACGGACTCTTTGTGTAAAAGTACTGATAAACATTTGTATGATTCCTGCATCTTGCGCTATCCAAACATATGAAAAACAAGTTGTGAAAAGTAAGTGACGGACATCTGACACACATGTATATTTACAAAATTTTAAAACTTATCCTATCTCCCGACTTGTACCTCTCTCTCTTGCTTCGACTTTTAGTCGAACGACTGTAAACTTTTTCCCCATAGGCCTCCTTGTCCATTCGCCCGTGCTCTCCATGCTGCTCTCCTTAATTAGCTTCCTAGTTCCTAATAAAGCTTACAGCATGCTCTGCTAATTGCCCACGTGACTACCTTGAATGATCATTCTCTTTCTTGTCGCACGACTGTGTGGACGTGCTGTATATTAGGGACATTATTTCACACTAACATCATGAGGAAAACAGATAATCAGTCAAGGAAAAGGAAAGTTTGTGCTCAATTCAAGACGAATTATGCGTCCCTCGACTCTCACTCGTCTTGCAGTGACTGTATCGGACAATGTAACTGGAACAAACGATGTGGCAAGTGTAATTCACTAATAAATGGGGATTTTAAGGCCTACCTTCGTGTTTGCTCCCGGAGAATCGCCGATAGGGACAGGAAATCAACAGAATCTGATCCCACTCCCGCCAAGCGTACCAAGTTACAGCAACAGAAAATCGTACCTCCCCGCAATCAAAAGGATTTAATGGACGCTTCATCAGATTCTTACTTATCTTAGGACGTTCGGCACCTATTACATACGCATCAATGACCTCCTTCCATAGCGTCAGATCACTCGCGGGTGGTTGTGATCGATAATTCATCGTTGCCTGTCCCATCTACACTACCAGGTGACCTTAGATCGACACTATCATCATCCAGACCATCGGTACATATCCCCTCGACTGTCTCAAGTTGTTTGGAGCCTGGCCAACTGCGTTCAACCAGCAAACTGTTCCCCCACCGTTCATGGAACCGGACGGAGCTGGCTACAACAGCGTCGCCGGGGGACGTTCATCATGAATCAGCACTTCAGGTTTCGTCACCTAATCGCCGATCCAGATCACCACAACGATCCAGAGCACCAAACGGGTCCAGATCACAACTTCGAATCAGATCACCGGACCGATCTAGGTCATCTAAACGATCCAGATCACAACATCGAAGTAGATCGCCAGACCAATCCAGATCACCGAACCGTTCCAGATCAAAACATCAAAGTAGATCATCTAACCGATCCAGATCACCAAATCAAGCCAGATCGCAACTGCAAACCAGATCACCTGTTCAACCCAGATCACCTTATAGATCCCTATCACGATCACAGTTTCCAGTTAGTGCATCAAATCGATCCAGATCGCTTTACAAATCCAGATCATCTTACCAACCCAGGTCAACTATACGATCTAGATCACCTTACAGAGCCTCTGACCAATCGGGATCAGAGTACAGATCCACATCTCATGGCCGATCCTATTCAGATGGTCGAACCAGAGCTCCAGTCAGAACCAGATCACCAACTAGAACTACAGTGAACCGGACTAGTTCTTCATATCATACCAGATCACTTAGCCATACTAGGGAATCCAGATCACCGGCTTACCACCTACTTCGGTACTTACCACGTCTAGATCTCGATACAGTTCCTGTGACCGACGTTCGGGTGATCATTGCTTTGATACAATTAATAGGCCTACAGTCTCTTAAGATGCTCTGTCTACACGCTCTGAGAATTTTTCGACTCACTGTAGGATCATCGCTGAGTCATGGGAATCTGATAACAATCCCACTCCTACAGCGACTCCGGATCTAAATATGATGATCAGGGCCATAACCTGAGCCTAGAACCAAATACAGCCTTCTACTCCAGCCCATCCGGCTTCGATAACTCCTGGCTCTTCATCTGGTCCATCTCCTGAGATTGATCCAGTCCAAATAGCCATGCCTGCAATCTCCCGCTCACTCTGAGTTATCTACCCCTGGGGGTAGCTTTGCAGCTGTTGAGACACCTCAGGTACTCCTTTGGATTGTTGAGAAGCTCCAACTTCCCTTGAGTACTTCAGCAGATGACCTGGATCACTCTTATACTCTTAGGAACCGTGATTGGTCTACCATCACCCTACCACATCGACCTTGTATTCTGAAATTATCCAGTACACTAAATGATGGTTTCTAGAGCTTGAAACGAATTAAGGACGGATTTTCTGCTCCCAGATATAATCCGTCTACCTCTCATGTCCACGGCCTAACAAAAATCTCTACGGCCCCAACAGTTGGTGAGGATATTGGAACCCTGTGTGGCAAGCAAGCTGCTTCACCACGAGCTGCTACCTTATTGAGGACCGAGCTGCTCACATGGATTCAGCCGTGAGAGAAACGTTGCAATCTATTAGTTGCGTGATTGCAGCAGTCAACGCTGTCAACACTGCTCTGGAGCATACTTATTCTGATCAAGATGCTTACATCCGACGATGCATGACTTTAGCTCTGGACCAGTTCCAAATTGTCCTTGATCAGTTGTCCTCAGAGATCCGTACTTCACGGCTATCAGCTACCCGTTATTGGCAGTCCACCTCTGACGTGGAATCCGGCTCATCGCTCATATCCTGTGGACTAGTTTCAGACTCTGCAATCCACAATAGGTACGCTATTAGACAAACTCACGATAGAGCTCCTCGGTCCATCGCCCATCACTCCAGGATTCTACTCCCTCATCTTCTTGGTTCCAAAGAAAAATTCTAACAAAACTCCGGCTCATCCCCAATATGAAGTTGTTCAATGTCCGATTCCTTCTTCCACCGCCTCACTTCAGGATGGTGTCAATCAACCTTTTACGCACCATCCTGAAGAAGGGATACTTCCTCATCAGCCGAGATCTTCAGGATGCTTGTCTTCACGTTCCGATATATCCAGAACACCGGAAGTACCTTCGCTTCATGTTCAACGGGAATCACTACCAATGGAAAGTCCTACCATTTGGAATTTCCACGGCCCCGTGGTTTTTTACCCGAATTACCAAGCCCATAACGAGCTTCCTCCACTTTCAAGGCATCACCTTTGAAAGTTACATAGGCGATTGCATCCAGGCTCAACTGGATCCGATCGTATTCCTTCGCCAGCTACAGTTCACCACCACGCTGCTCAGACAGTTAGGGTGGCTGTTGAACATCGCGAAATCGGAACTAATACCGACTCAGACACTCCAATTCATTGGAGCACTGTTCGACTCTCGTCAGGGGATGCTGTTGTCCCTCACGACAGGTGGATAAAGATTTAGCGATGCATTCCTCCAGCACTGTCTCAGGCAAGAACATTACGAAATTGGCAGGAGCTACAGGGCCTTCTGACGTCACCTCAAACCTTAACGTACAGAGGCCAGCTCCAACTTCGGCCGATACAGTGATTTCTACGCCCGTACCTTCGGGCCGACAACCCCAAAGTCCTTCAATGGTGGCTAGACGAACGGAATGTTTGCGCCGGAGTCTCTATGATGCCCTTTGCACCGACTCATCACCTATTCGTCGATGCATCCCTCATGGGTTGGGGAGCTCACTTCCTCGACCACCAAGTGGCCGGGCTGTGGTTATCCGATGAAAGGGTACTTCATATAAACGAGCTGGAATTCAAGGCGGTAATTCAAGCCACCTCACATTGGGCAACAGAGCTTCAATCAACCAGTCTGTTGATGCAATCAGACAATTCGACAGTGGTTTGGTACATAAATTATCAATGCTCGACAGGCTCGGTGAATCAGGTTCTTCCATCTCATCAACATCGTAGCCAGAGCCAGACACATTCCCGGGGTAAAAAATGTGATTGCTGATGCCTTGTCCTGATCCAACCGACCGTCCCCGACAGAGTGGAAGTTACTGCCCCAGATCTTTCAGTCGATGATCTAACTGTTATCACGTCCTCAAATAGATCTGTTCGCCACAAGGTTCATCAACCTAAGAAGCCTGGCAGAGACAAACCCAGTACCGCCTCCGAACTGGGAAGACCTACTTCTTCACCCTCACTCGGAACAGAGGTCTCTCATAGCTAAGGGCTACTCTCGCTGTGTAGCCACAGCTATCAATTCAGCGCATCGTACTTCGACCCGTTCCTTGTATGACAACAAGTGGAAGAAGTTTGAAGACTATTGCAAGGTTAGGGGAATTGTATCTCTCACTTCCACCTCGGCTCAGGTCATTGCTGTGTTTCTCCAGCATCTCCGCACTACTAAGAAACTCAAGGGTACTACGTTAGCTGCCCACTTAGCTGCCATCAACACGGTTTTGGCTACCGTAACGGGCACGAAGATTTTCACTGTTCCTGAGTTGCAGAGTCTACTACGCTCCTATACACTCTTTGACAAGTCCAGGAAGTTCAGACCTCCGGTCTGGGATCTGTCCGTCGTCCTTCGTCATATGATTTCTACAGATTATGAACCTTTAGAAGACAAGGACTTCGAACAAGTGACATTCAAGACATTCTTCCTGGTAGCTTCTGCATGCGCTTGATGTCAGTCGGGTGCGGTTCGAGCGGAAGAAGCATGGCAAGGCTTTCCTGGGTCTCCGCTGGGACTTCATTGTGAAAAACCAACTACCAGGTCAACGGGACCGGATGTTTACCATTCCCCCGTTGTCCACCATTCTTGGGCCTGATGATAATGAAGATTAGACACTCTGCCCTATTAGGGCTCTACACGTTTACCTTGCTGCCTACCAAGGATCGTCGACGGCTACGGAAGCGCCTCTTCATACCCTTGTCCACCGCTTAAGACCACATTGGCCTTCTGGATGCGTGCCACGATCCAGCGAGCCTACACCTATGCAGGGTTGCCTCCTCAAGTCGTTTCCAATCCTCATGAGACTCGTGCACTAGCCTCGACGATGGCCCTCCATAGCAACTGCTCCTTGACCGCTATCATGGAAGGTTGCTTCTGGCGTTCTGATACAGTCTTCTCGTCACCTTACCTGCGAGACCTGTCTGTCACAGATGCCGAGGGACTACACCAGTTGGGACCTCTTGCACTGGCTCAGCAGCTTACATCGACCCAGCAATGCAGATGAAGAACGGTTCCGCATTCGCGTTACTGCTTCCTTGTATATCCGGGGTTCCCTCGCTGTCACTTTCATCTGTTACTGGTTCAAACATGTAGGGGTCTACTTGGGTCTCAACTTCCTCCTCGGTTGAGTGTCCATCTTCTGAAAAGAATTCACATTCCATATCTAAAGCCATGTTTGGTGAACTCGAATCACTGTCTGAACCCGANATCTTGATCTTATTTGACAGTTAGAAATTCTGACAATGCTAAATAATGACGTTGCTGTAAGTATCGAACTGAGAAAGTGGCTCGGTAACAAGTACGTGTGGTGAAAAAGTCAAATGAAATTATATAAACAGTTAAATCGGTAATCAACTGTCATAACATATAAATTGGAAAATCTCATCTTTCCAAAATTGGAAATGTCATGGAAACATCATCTTTCCAAAATTGGAAATGTCTTTGAAACATCATCTTTCCAAGACATTTCCAAGCTTGTAAATGTGGATTTTGTTTCCAGTGTCACGAACCTTCCTCTTTCATTTCAACCAGTCAAAACATGTCTAGCTCCATTTTCACCTTTTCACCTAGTCTCACCTCATGATGTACCCTCTTTCGGACTCCAGGAGGTCAAAATATGATTTTCGCTGAATCGCGTTTTGAGGCTCTAGCACCCCGTCACGAACTTTCCCCTTTCATTTGAACCGGTCAAAACATGTCTAGCTCCATTGTCACCTTTTCACCTATTCTCACCCTATGATGTACCCTCTTTCGGCTTCGGGAGGTCAAAATATGACTTTTGCCGAATCGTGTTTTGAGGCTCTAGCACTCCGTCACGAACCTTCCTCTTTCATTTGAACAGCTCAAAACATGTTTACCTCCATTTTCACCTTTTCACCTATTCTCACCCCATAGTGTACCTACCCTCTTTCTGCCTCCGGGAGGTCTAAATATGACTTTCGCCAAATCGTGTTTTGAGGCTCTAGCACCCTGTCACGAACCTTCCTCTTTCATTTGAACCGGTCAAAACATGTCTAGCTCCATTTTCACCTTTTCACCTATTCTCACCCCATTGTGTACCCTCTTTCGGCCTCCGGGAGGTCAAAATTCTTGAAAAGACTTCTTTAAAATTAAATCCATTTGCAATTTCAAAAGGTGTCTCTGGCATTGCAAGTAAGGTAAAAAAACTTCAAACGCTTGCGTTCAGGATCGCTGCTAATTGAATGTAGCAGAAAACAAGAAGCTACCAACCTGTTTTCTGATATATTTATCGGAGTCCCGGTGTTTGTTTCTGCTCACAGAGCGCTGAATACTAGCAAAGGTATCTTTAAAGACCGTGAGCATCTTCTAAGAGACATGACTGAGCTCGATATTGTATCAGAGATGAAAGATCAAGGAGTATCTTACGTCAAACGTATTACAACTCGGAAAAATAATGAGACTGTCCAAACCAATACYTATCTGTTTTCATTTTCAGCTCCAAATCCTCCAAAGTCAATCAAAGCAGGTTACTGCAATCTGAATGCAAATCCTCTGCGCTGCGTTAAGTGTCAAAAGTACGGGCATGGAATTAATACTTGCACATTGTCTGTGACATGTGCTCACTGTGCTGACAATACACATGTAACAGATGATTGTGACAGTAATTACAAAAAATGTGCAAACTGTCTGGAAGTCATTCGTCCTTTTCTAAAGAATGTCCAATTTGGCAAGGGCAAATGGAAATTAATCAAATCAAATTTTCCAGGAACGTCAGTTTTGCTGAAGCAAAAAAGTTTGTTCAATCTACTGAACACACTGAAACGTAGGCCTCCGTCACCAAAACACCTGAAACGTCCTCAAAAGGAACAGCTTCACCAATGACATCGTCAAGCTCATGTCAGACTGACCTGACATGGGTGAATACAGATATTCCCAGGTCTATCTCTCCTGAACAGTCTACTCAGACAGATACATCAGTTTCTACCGAACAGATCGTATCTCCTACAACCAACACTCCTTCTCAGTCTAATAGAAATGAAAAACAAACTGCAAAAACGAAATTCAAGACATGAACAGAAACGTCCATATCAAATCGAACACTTAAAGGGTCTTTTTCACCTCCGGGTGACAGGGCCACAGGAGGGTCTTCAATACTTGTTAAGCAGGGTGTTATCCATACTCTTGTAACACTCACAACTAATCACCAAGCTGTTGCAGTGACACTTACTCTTCACGTTACCTTTACATTATGCTCACTGTATATTCCGCCTTGTTCAACACTCCAGCAGTCTGATCTTGACCAACTTCCTAAACCTTGTATTATAATGGGTGATCTCAATGGCCATAACCCGATCTGGGGTGGTACAAACACTAACTCAAAAGGTAAAATACTGAAAGATTTTAATAATAATATAATAATAATGATTTGTGTATATACAATGACGATTCAAGCAATTATCTGCACCCTCAACCGGCACCTACTCTCTTGCAGACTCTAATCTACTTAATGAATTTGATTGGTCAGTCCACAATGACCTCTGTGGAAGTGACCACTTTCCAACTATCCTATCATAAATTAATCTATCTGACTCTCCATCGTATACGAGATGGAATTTTTCCAAGGCAAACTTGTCCTTATTTCAAACTTTATGCACATCTAAACTAAGACCCAAATGTTTCAGGGATATTGCTGATCCTGTTCAGGCTTTTTTTCTGACGTTTTAAATGAAATTGCTGATGAGTGTATACCAAAGTCCTCTACAACTTCCCATGTACGGAAACCATGGTTTAATACCGATTGAAGGCAAGCCAGGAAAGCTAAGGAAGAGGCAGAGAATTATTTCCGCCATCACCCAACTGTCCACAACTTAAATAAACTTAAAATACTCAATGCATAGCCCCGTCGTACCTTCAAACAAAACAAACGGCAATCTTGGAGGAACTATGTCTCCAAAATTAATTCACGTACGTCAATGTCCAAGGTATGGAACATGGTTCAAAGAATTAAAAGCAAAGGTTCAAAATCTGCTGTTCACCATCTTAAAGATGGTGATAATTTAATTACTGACAATTCTCAAATTGCAAATAAAATTGGCGAAACTCTTGCCAAAAATTCTTCATCGGTAAATTATGTCCCTGAGTATCAGGGATATCAGAAACCTCTTTTTATATCACAGTTTAAAAATATGCATACTATTGAACGGCAATGACAGTTATGTTTAAATCAAATAAATAAATAAATAAATGGTGTCTTGAAAACGGCTTTAAGTTTTCTAAATCAGAAACTAATTGTCTACACTTTTGTAGAAAATATAGATTACTAGATTTGTTAAAGGTTATTTCAGATTCAAAGTGGGGAGCGGATCAAACTACCCTCCTTCACTTATACAGATCATTGGTACGATCTAAACTTGATTATGGCTCCATCGTATGTGGTGGAACCTGCAAAAGAAACTTAAAACTATTTGATTCTGTCTACCACCAAGGTCTAAGACTTTGTCTTGGGTGTTTTAGAACTTCCCCTGTTGACAGTCTCTATGTTGAGGCAGATGAGCCTTCTCTTACCCAACGCCGTATATTATCTTTACGATATATCACAAAACTATATTCTAACGAATTTAACCTTGCTTTTAATTGTATCTTTAATCCTCTCTATGAGGATTTGTACAACAAAAAGTCTTCTCTTGTTCCGCCTCTTTGGCTAAGAATTCAGCTATTCATTTCTGCTGCCGGCATTGAGCTGAGACAATATAGCTGCTTTCTGTCCTCTTTATTCTCTGATTGGCAATTAATGAGGCCACAAGTTGACCTCACACTGACAAAGTTTAAGAAAGCAGAAACTAATTAATTACGATATAAACAAGAATATAATCGATTAAAAAGTAAATATAATACATACAAATCCTTATTTACAGATGGATCCAAGGATGGTGGCGCAGTGGCTTGTGTCACTGTCACTGGATCCAGAACAATATCTTCTCGACTACCAAATAACAGCTCTATTTTCACAGCAGAAGCAAACGCCATATTAACACCTCTTAAATATATTAATACACACCGTAAATATAAACAATACATAATCTTTTCCGATTTTCTTTCGTGTCTTAAAGCTATGAAACATCTTTCCTGTAAACATCCACTTTTAATCCCAATTATAGAATGATATAATCGGTTTGCTACCGGCCAATGCGACATCGGCTTTTGTTGGTTATCCAGCCATGTTGGCGTTTCTGGGAACACAATGGCTGATCTTGCTACCAAGGCAACACTCAATAAATCTGTGACACCACTTCTTATTCAATACTCTGGTTACAAAGCTAGAATTAGAACCTACATCTGTGATCTGATGCAGAAGAAGTGGGACACCCAGGTATGTATGAATAAATTACATGCAATAAAACCTTATGTTGGTTACACCTACTTGGGTTGTCAGTCCAGATGTGAGGAGGTCATTATGCGACGCTGTCGCATTGGCCATACCCGTTATACTCACAAATACCTGTTAAAAGGTGAAGATCCTCCGTTTTGTATCCCTTGTAATGAGAGTCACAGTCAAGCATGTCCTGCTTGACTGTGTTTAAATTCTCCACCATAAGGGATAAATATTTCAATGTAAAAACAGTTAAGGGTCTTTTTACAAATGTTAATTTTCATTTAATTAAAAAGAAATAGATTTATTTGATGAATTCTGATAAATGTTTTTTTAGATATATTTTATAGATTGGTAGTTTAGATTAGTAACTTAGATTGTTAGTGGCTGTACCCTCAAAGGGGGTTAAAGTANTGTAAAATTATTGTCCTCCTGAGAGGTAAGTCCCAAAACATTCAAAGTAAAATATAAATTTACCAAATTTTAAAAGTAGTATTTTTGTTGTTTTAACTGCCGGTTAAATGTTCCTAGAATCGCCAGCAGCTGAAGGGATGGGTGTAAATCCAGCTAGGGTCCGTGCAGGTAGGTAAAGTGATGTAAGTCCCCATGGTCCCTAGTATGGTAATCTACCTTCAGTTGTTGGCGATCTGTAGCCCGCGTTTTATAATGAATTTTCTTCTTTAATTGGAATGTTTTAGCTTTGCTTGCTAGTTTTATATTCATATCTGTGATTCTCTGGTATTTTTTAACTGTCCATCGTCGACAGGTTTTAATCTTCAAAATGTTTTCACTTTTTCTTGTATAAATTGTTTTTGTCACGATACGGCTGAGATATTGCCGATGTGACGTTAAATATTAACTCACTCACTCACATGGGAAATCATTAATATGCATGTTCTGCACAGGGTATGTAACCCAGACGTGTGACACACATCCGAGACACTTGCGTCACGCTTTAGTGTCCGAGACATATCAGCCAGTCATAGCTTTGAGCAGGTATCCTTCGAAAATCAAACTTGCGCGCACACCTGAAATATACGAGGCTTGGTGTTAACGGTACATTCAGTGTGTGCTGCCGCAGGCCTGGAAGGCAGCAATAGGTGCAGCAACAGAGAGGACACAGGGTAGAAGGTTAGTTCAGTGGACGTTACTTGACAAAGGTGTAAAGTGAGGTGTAAAGGGATTCAAGACAATGCATTCATTAAGCGACATGCATCTATGTCATTATCACGGCGATGATCTTAATGCGGGAAAACCCTCGAGCATTTCGGATCACATGACGTTCTATCCTACGATTTTAACGGAACAGATGCCATATTACGAATGGACAATCGTTGTTGCATATACTAACGTGAAATGGTGTAAAGCGTATTGCACGTGAATAAAATGCCTGTGTGTGCGTTCGTGCGTGCGTGCGTGCGCGAGTGTGTTGGTATTTGTTCGGACCAGCGGCGGTGTTTGCTGCCAGCCCACTGAAATACCATGCTGCAGATTAACATGGATCCTCAGCATACCGACTCGGAGCCAACCAGCCCTCTGTGTCCCTATAATGCCTTTCGCCAGACAAGGTAGCCTTCCTTTAGTGTCTCATAGGAGGAGGTTTTAACAAACAGGTACCTTTTAATGCAAACTGCGTGAATGTCGGGGAATAAGGTGTCAATGCCGATGCAAATAATGCAGTTATATTATCTTCACTGCTATTTTACGACCAAGGGAATCTGTTTCTTTGGAAAACCAAACTTTTACTGTCTAGGATTGGCGTTATATATCTCCATGTTTTTACTATGCAGCGCATTCTAGTCAAATGACGCTGCACTCAACATCACACGTTAACGCTTCATCCGTGCACTGCAATTAAACAGGTTACTCAAAAACGCTTTTGAGCCCTTGAAAGTTGTTAACTTTCAAGACAGAATCTAGTTTTAGAAGCAGATAATTGCTAGTCTGGAAGTGTTCACTCCCAAAACAGAAACGCATGGGCGTGTTTTCACGAAGTTAATCTACTATTTTCTAATTGTGATAATACATGTAACTAAGGATCAGATAGAGGATAATGGATCCAATGTCTGTGAACGTGTATAGCTTATACAAGTTTGATAAGTGTCCGTTCCTTATTGGGCGATGGGCCCATGACCATGACCACCAAAACTGCCCTGCACCGTCTCGGCATGGACCATGTGGATTCCTTGCCATTCCTCTTGACATGCCTGAGACAGTTGAACTAAGGTCTGGGGTGCCGGTTGACGTACGCGTCGGCCGAGGTCATGCTACAAATGCTCGATGGGATTGAGGCTGCCCGATTTGAAAGGCCATGGAAGCACTGTAATGTTCTCATTCTGAAAATACTTAATCCTGGCATATGCCATATTATCTTGCTGGAACCACTCACCCTGGCGGTCAGTGATCGGAACCATGTGAATCTCTATACCGAAAAGCAGCAAAATTGCCCTGAAGGCGCACACAGATAGATATTCTGGGCAAAACGTTCATGTCGACGGTGATAGACACGTACTCTGCTGGCAAGGCGCTGAAGCAGAAAGCGTGATTCGTCACTGAATCATACACGTCGCAAGAATTGTAGACTCGAATACGTAATGTTATTGCACCACTGGACCATTCGACGTTGACCGTTCTGAAACGGTCAATGCGGTGTAACATGATTAGTTACAGTTACATGACAAATATCTACCAAATAGGTGGAATATAACTTTAATTCAGTCACTGTTCATTCCCGGACTGAGCTTCAAGGCTACCTGCAATCGATCAATATCAGAGATATCAAAACGTTTTTCTTATGTTACAGACAATGTTCAAAAATATGGAATCGTCCAGATTTGTTGATGACTGGCAATCAGGGAAGACTGTCACTGAGTGTAATCTGCGCATGCTCGACACAGAGGACTTCAGTGACGTCACCTTCCGGGTGGGTTCTGAGCAGCAGGCGGTCCAAGCGCTGTGTTCTCGTCAGTCGTAGCTGTGTTTCCCATGCCATGTTCTGTGGTAAGCTGGCCGAAAAAGAGGAGGTGTCCATTCCTGACATAGAGCCGAATATATTTAAAGAGTTCTTAATTTAAACCTTATCTTGTTACCTGTGATGATAAAGTTAGTGAATACATTGTACCTTTAATTATCATATCATGGCAACCTGGGAAGCCTGAAGTGATGCAGGTATTTGACCTTTCCCAACACTTGTGAAACCTTCAACAAAACCCCCACAATCAGGGCAGATCTAAGATTCGAAACTTATCATAAATCTTTGGTTCCATTGGGTGAGAGGCCGGTCACATGTCACACATCTGACGTTCATGACTGTATTAGCGACACATTTTGACGTTTCACTGGGTGAGAGGCCGGTCACATGTCACACATCTGACGTTCATAACTATATTTGCGTCTCATTTTGATGTTCGAATGGGGGAGAGACCGGCCACATGTCACACATTTGACGTTCATAACTGTATTAGAGACACATATTGACGTTTCACTGGGTGAGAGGCCGGTCACATGTCACACATCTGACGTTCATAACTGCATTAGCGACACATTTTGACGCTCCATTGGGTGAGAGGCCAGTCACATGTCACACATCTGACGTTCATGACTATATTAGCAACACATTTTGACGTTCACACGTTATTCACGAGACTGAATTCTTGACATTACTAAGCGCAGAGGGACTACTTCCACCTTTCCTGGGAATTCCTAAACATAGTTTAGCGTTGTTTCATTAAGACATTAATCGTGAACTTAACGTTTTAGCGTTAATTGAGATAAGTTCAACTGACGAATAAAATAGCATGATGACGTATATTTTGCAATAGTATCGATGAACGTGGGAAAAAATCTAACCACCCTTTTTCCTAAAGTAGATATATGGCGCGTCGCCCACTGTGTAGTCCATGCCGGGAACCAGGCTGCCTTTGTCAGAGTGATACTTCGGCCAGGATAACCTCATTGCGGAAGTTTCAATAGTGACGTTTACAGTTTGATTAAAACAGCCTTGGTCATGAAAAGGGTATGAATTATACATAGAACGCCATATCAGTACATTTGGACCTTATGTATTGAGCTCGAAGATGTCATGGCAGAAGATTAACGTGTTCGAAGACCATGACATTTTCATGTTGAAACACATAAGAGGCAAATGCTCTGGTTTGATGATCTTTATAGGTGCGTCTGTTGTGCCCTTAAACGCACAATGGTCTTAAGTGCACAGAAATCATAAATAAACATGAGTGGGCGGAGCTTATGTGACCACGTCATACGTGTTTYATACGCACTACTTCTCTCTTGAACAYGGAAGTGTCTTTACTTCATAATGTATAGCTGGGCTGGGATCGAGTGATGATGATTTTTATGGAGAAGCACATACAATGTGAATAAGAGTCCCACCCAACCACTCTTCCTTCATGAAAACACACAAAGTGCATGTACATGTATACAAAATTGATCTCTCTCTCT
>VKKT01012013.1:0-13492 GCA_008038995.1 Haliotis laevigata | reverse complement strand
TACGTTTTGAAAGCCCCTCGTACGAAAAGCATATGTTGCTGGGGACCATTCCCAAACCGGTTATTCTCGGCTACTTTACAGATGCCAGTTGTAAAAATTATAACCTGGGCATCGCGTATACGAGAAAGTTTATTTATGTGTGGGTTTGGCTTTGTACAGCTCTCACAAGATGTTGGAGATGTGTCACATTTTCTTATCATTTTTACACAAAGAATTAAACACTGTCATTTGCATAAATGGTATAATAATCTTTTTGTGAATCTAGAAAAGTGACAACCTATCAAGGATTTAAATCATAATTAACTACAGCATGTTACCTGTCCGTCATTAGGACCAGAGACTGCTATGTCTATTGAGATCATTCGGGTTCCCACTAAGAGTAAATACGTCTAGGTGAGAACGAATTCCTCTTGAAAATGTTTAATGTGTGACCTTCGTGTAATCGAAAACAAATATAATTTTCTACTAGAATGTCCTGCCCACCATAACTCAAGAATATGATATCTTACACTGTACTACTGTTCTTAAACCACTATCAAGAAATTGAATACTCTAAATACTATATTGCTCAACAATTGTGCAAATTTCACTGTGAATCACTGTGACAAGGGACATGCTTTCGAATTATTTTGTACTGTGTTAAAGTATTTTTTTGGTCACCTTGTCATTGTTGTACAATTGATGCATGACATTTTTGTACATGGGTCTATGGCCTTTATTCCGAAATACACTCTTCTGAATTGCGCGGATTTGAAAATACTGGTACGAATTTCATTGTACACGTAAAGCTCTTTAAACTAGCAAGAGGTTTGGAAATATCAACGACAAATGATTAATTATGTGCTGTATTGAGAATAAGGAAGAGAACCTATTACAGTTGTATCAGGCGACTAACGGGATCAGCAGGTTAAGCTCGCTGAGTGGATGTCTAACCATTATTATTGCGTTGATCGATGGTCATGATGACAATCACCTTATTGTCTGGTCGATTTATTTACAGATCAATTTGTGAATGTGGCTTTAAATAAAAAGAGTTAAGAGTAGGATTCATCAATCAGAATCCATGATTTCACTTTGTTGTGGTGGCAGACAGTACTGTCTAAGCATTCGTTCAGATACTTCTTTTCAAACACCACTGTATAAATGATCAAGCCAGTCGTCGAGGCTAATGGAATGTTTTTTTCATGAACAAAATTGTGAATTTTGTTTTTATTTGAATAAAAACTAGAACAGACAATTTGTTGAAGTATAAACACAACATAAAAAAGGAGAACATAGGGCAGCGACTAGATTTGTTGTCTAATTACAACTTATTCTTCCCTGTGAAGATCCGGATTAGCATGTTCCATCAGGTCAGCATAAGGCATTTAAAGAGGCACTCTATGGATAATAGTAATAAATAAAAAGTCAACACCAGAGAATAACCAGTATTTCACTGTTTTTCTGACAGACAATTGTATTGTGTCTCATATTTAGTAAAACATTAAACTTATAGGAAAACAATGACAGGTCCCATTTCGTCTTCTTTGACTTCACTGTAGATATGTTCTGAGTTTCGGAACCTCCTAGATGAGTTGCCCTGTCTATTTCGATCACTTTGTGGACGGATGACTGCCATCTGGTGGGATTCCTCTCTAGATCAGAAATAACATGTGTAAATCAAATATCTACGAACACGAACATCAAACACCGTACAATTCATTCAGGTTTTGAAGTGTGGAAGGGCGCAAGAGAATCAAGTTAGAAGGGTTTCTGAAATCAATTCACAAAATTAACTAATCAAGTTTCATGGCAACTGAGTAGTATAGGCAATGGCGGTACGGGACCAGGCTTCCCCAAGGGCTCAAATTTAAAAATCTTGTACCGCCATTGCCTATACTACTTCTGAGGTGCATGCAAAATTTCACGAAAATCGGTCGGATAGTTTAGGAGATACTGACTTTTGAGCAAGCCTGGGCTTTTGGTCGCAGTAACTTATCACAGCACACAAAGCACACAAATTATTCAGCAGTGGGTGATCTGTAAGGGACTGTGTCGCGAGGTACGATCATCCACTCTTCTCTGACGAATGCTCTCAGCGGCCCATCTTTCAAGTAGTACAAGTTCGGTTTGTCGTCTTTGATGTCGACCAAGTCTACGTTGTACGTTTTCATGGTCCATATCGGATCGGTGGCGCGTTTTCTGCTGTCTCCCTCATATTCGCCCGGCTAGTATAAGTATCTAACGCTGATACAGTCCGGTAATGTTTTCTCTGTTTTATCTTGACGTCGTGCCGCCGCTGCTGGCGATTCGACTGATTTCATTGTCTCTTGCCCACGAGTCTGGTGACTTTGTTGTTGATGGCATCCACCACTCGCAGCAAGCACAAGACCCATTGTGTGTTTCTGTTTTCAGGATCCATCAAATCCTGCGAGTACTGATGCAAGAACAGGCGTTTGGCTAGTGTGCAATTGAATCTCTCGACAATGGCTTGCCTGTAGTGAGCTCCCACTATACTTAATCTCACCCGTACTTTGTGCTTGGCCAGCAGCTGCGACACGGCCCCCATGAACTCTCGTCCGGGATTGAGGCCATGTCAAGCAACTGTGTTTGTAGATGCGTTCCAAGGCTTTGGCGACTTCGTTCAAATCTTTGGTCATCAACATCTTTGGTCTTCCTGCCGACGTCGACGATTGTCAGGGCATACTTGTAGGTTTTATGTCTCACCTTGTTGTGAGGTAGGAACAAGGAGGTCGGCTTGGTGGACATGATTCGACGTCAAAATGTCGAATTTTCTTCTCGGGACGTACCGAGGCGCCGGTAGGTAGACTTGCCAGATGACTTGTTTTTTAGCCAGGCTTTGGCTTCCTCTTCCGAGACTCAAGCGGCTTTGGCGAGTTTCAGGATGGCATCAGCACCTTTCCAGTACCCGCGTGGGCTGTAGTATATTTTCTCCATCATGTGTGTATTGCCTGCGCGTTACTTATTTAATACAGGCACGTGTCTCCGTACGTGTAGGTGGTGACTCTGTTGTTGGCAGTGATCCATCGTTTCGTGTCCATGGGAGACAGTGACGTCTTGTTGATCATCAGTCCGTATATCCTGTGTCCATAGCTTCTCTCTTGACCGCGCACTCGTCCTTCATCTTGCCGAGCTCTTTTTTGTCGCTCTTGGGGTAGTCGCTTGTGTCGTATCGGTGCATGTGTTTCTTCATGTCCTTGTACAAATCCTCGGTGTGAATTTCCATGAGTAGGGAATCTGTGTCCGTGTACAGCACTTTGCACTTATCGTCAGCCTACTGTGTCTTCAGCTCGTTGTAGTAGAAATCGTATACCAGGTGTTTGGACAGGTCGAGGATGCTCATCCCTATGTAAACAGGTCGGTTGAACACGATGTTGGTTTTGTTCATGTGCAGCGCTACCAAGTCGTCATTGAATATCTTGCTCTGGTGAAACGCCAGGCTGGCGATGAGCTTCCTGAGCTTTTCTTCTTAGCTGGATCTGACCAGCTTCACGTTGACGCGTTTTCTCAAATTCTCAATCGTTTTGCCGAACACCGAGTTGTTCATGAGTTTGTACAGGTTTTACTTGAAGTCCCTCGTTGCCTGTTTTCGTAAATCTATGTTCAACCGAATGTAAGGTTCCATCCACAGGCTTTGACGGTATTTTTTTCAGCTTCATTCCCAGCGACAGGTACAGCTGCAGGTTGCAGTAGTGGACAACGTATTTTGACTTATTCATTAAATTCGGGACCCTAGAGTTGTTGGCGATCCTCAGTCATTTTTTATATTGTATTGTCCTAATTTGAAATCCTATTTTAGATATATACGCTAGTTTTTTTCCTATTACTGTGATATACTAGTTGGTTTTACTGTCCTTCGTCGACAGGTTATTAAGATTTGCGCATTTATCATGAATTTTTTACTGTCACGATATGGCTGAAATACTGCCGCTGTGACTATAAACTTTCACTCACTCACTCACTCATCAAATTCAGCACAAGTGTTTCGACGCTGGTCAGCTTGTTGATTCCGAGCAAGCTTCGTTGGTAGTCGGACAACCAGTCCGTGTTCACCGTCAATCGTTCGGGAGCCAGCAGATAGCTGTTGTGCAATTCGTGCAGTTCCGCGGGGTACTCCAATTCCACTTTGTATATGTATCCTATCTCGGAGTCTTCGGGGATGCTATTCATGTCAATATCGGACGGGCATACCACCCATTCGAATTTCCCAGTGGGGAGATATTGGCTCATGGCCCATCCGTACAAGTTGTTGGCATCGAGATAGAGGATGTGTTTGGTCGGTTTGTTCGAATCGTGACCTTTCAAGTACTTGTTGTTGGCTTTGGTGTATCGTTCAGATGCCATGGAAATCCTGCCTCACAAGCCTTTCTCCACGAACAGGTGCATGTCATAATCCGTTCACAATTCCAATTCAATTTTCGTCTTTTTCAACAAGGCGTCCCAAGAGAGATCTGGGGATGCGAAGTACCACGTTGGGTCTAGGCCATACTGTTTCGAGCACGTTTTCCTGAATATCTCGAACACATCGGCCAGCAGCAGCACGTCCGTTTTCAGGTACAGGTAGTGGTAGTCGCGTGTAATCGTCCGGGTTGATGGCTGAGTGGGTAAAGTTGTTGTGAAATTGGTCGATGGAAGGTAATCGTGTCTTGTCGAACCTGGACCAATCGTCCATGTATTCGTAGGGGTACACTCCCTTCCGGAGCAGCAGAGGTCGAGTCTCGGCATCGATGTATAGATTGGTGATGTCAAGGTCGTTCGGGTCGTTGGCGTTAACAAGGCTATCCAGAGACGACAACAGGGACTGAACTGAGTCGATGAATTTCAGACCGTTTAAGGAGAACGAGATGTATTTTTCCATGTTGTTGGGGATGCACGTCAGGTTGCCGTTGACCTTCGATATGGCCTGCATGATCAAGTGAGCATCGTACCCCCGAAGATTGTGAAACACGACGGGAATTTTGATGATTTGGGGATTGAGTTTGAGTTTGAGGTTGCAGACGTCGTGATCGACGGCTTGGTACTTAGCGGTGACGTGGCAATGATCTCTCACGACATCCCCGTTGAGGTGTTCGTCAAACACGTGGCAATTCTTAGCCAGTCGTCCTTCCTCATGCCCAAATGGACGAAGGTGTACATCCATTTCCTGATGAATGTTTCTTCATTTTGCAAGCATGTGAGAAATCATTCGGCCGCGTCAGGGACCGCTGTAGACCACGGGCGCGTTCATTTGTCCGTTGCATTGAACGACCACGTACCCGAACCTGAAGGCTTTGTGCTCTTGCATTTTATGTGTGAAACTCTTTTTCCCGGGACGGAGCGACGGTGTCGATGTTTTTGATGAGGGCTTCAAAGTTGGCATAGATTATGTAAGGCACGGACATTTGATGCTTGTGGTTGACAAATTTCAAGGCGTAGTCGCTTTCGTCTGGCATGTTGATTAGGACGGCCGTCTGTCCTACGCCCCGGCAATCCTCCCTGTGCGATTCAAGCAGGTCGACCCAGGGGAAGCCGTGCAGGCACCGTTCGCAGAAGTGTTTTTTCCCGTCATGCTTTGACTGATCGACAACAGTCTGTTGAAGCTTTTTATCCACTCGTAGTGACACTTGTCGTCGTCTCGCAGAATCATGAATAGATTGATCGCCTTGTGTCCTTCGTCGTCGACGAGGGAGCTGATCCTGTGCATGATCGTTGTGTTCCCATCGTGTCCGAAGGCATTGATGGCTATGTGTTTATTATGTTTTTCGATTTTGGTGATCTGGGAGATGGGAGTGGGTTCATTTATACTGTCCCAGTCGAATCCGTTGTCTTCGGGATAGCTGGAAAGTCTCTCCGAATGTGCATTGGCTCGAAACAAGGCAGATCTGCTCGCTACCCTCATGCAATCGTCTCCTTTGTTTTTGACGTTGACCATGGCTTGCATTTTTTGTAGTACAGTTAAGTAGCATGTTAAGGTACATTCCGCCTCTGAACGGCATGTAGTTTGCCACATCCAAGTCGACCGTGTCGATCGTGTCCACGACCCAACGTGGGTGTAGCACTCCAGCGATTCTCATATTTTTGCAAACGAGGTGTCGATGGACGCGTCGACGAACTCGGCTAGGTCGCGACTTCTTGCTTGCCTCTGAAGTAGGGCTGGACGTGCTCAGTGGTGCCGTCCGTCTGCTGTTTCCAATGACATTTTCACCGTGTGTTGAAATTCGAGGCTTCCCTGATCGTTCAGTTCCTCGCCGACTTTGTCAGCAATCAGGTGTTTGATGTCGTCGACGTCCATCCGCCAGCCTCTAAGATACTTAACCACGGTGTACCTCGTCCACCCAAACCATAGTTTGTTGATAGGTTTGCGTTCCTCCTCAAGCAGTTCGATGAGCTTGGCGTTCCTCATGCGTGAATAACCTCTGAGTCCACGTTCCTTCGCTTGAAGCTCGAGTTGTTTCACCATGGGTTTGTCGACATGAGGGAAGTGGAGCAATCTCAACAGCTGAGGTTTCCTAAAATGGGAGTAACCATTCACTCCACGTTCTTTGGCAATCTTTTTCAGTTCTCGAACAGTTGTCAAATAATCCGCAAAAGTTCATTCCGAAACTGAGATTCGAACGCTGGACCTCGGTATTGTGAGCCCAACTATGTTACCTTCACACTATGTAGGTTGTTGATAATACCAGCAAATGTTAAGCAGTTTATAGATCAGTTGCTTATATATCAAGATGCAAAGTCAAACCTCTAATAGGTTTGTAAATATTGTGAAAACAAATTTGCAAATGTTTCAGTTGAACCTGGGATTCGAATGGTGGACCTCAGTATTGTGAGCTCATCTATGTTACCTTCACACCACGAAGGTTGTTGATAATGTTGTACAAGTGTTAAGCAATTTATAAATCAATTGAAAGTCAAATCTCTGATAGGGTTTTTGCACATGTGATGTCAAATAAGATTTTTTGTCGCTATGTTCGGCTGCGAGTCAAAGTCTATAGGAGTTTGTTGGTGTGCGAAGTACGTCTCGCTGTTAATGTTAGCAAACCCATCAATACGTTGGATAGTTCAACTTTTTAAAACAATATAAAGAAGCGAGTATTATGAAAATTTAGATTTATATTCTCAGCAGTCGGTTGCATTCGTTGAGGTAGGCTCTTTTCATCAAGTAGATGAGATGTTTTTGGACACGTCCGCTCCATGGGCTTTGCAACGGCGATAGTGGCATTTCATGCCTATGCCGCACATTTCGCACGTGTAGTTGACGAAACCTTTTCGGATGGACCTCATGTGGGTGCCACAATAGTCGGCGATGGATTTCTTGCCGCAGGTTTCGGCTTTGCCAAGCAGCATGTACTTGCAGTTATACGGCGCACATCTTCCCATCTTTCATGTATACACATAAATATGATCTAGTCTAATTGTTTGGCGATCAACACAGTCGCGACTAGACCCAGACCCACGAAGATCAGCTCTCGGTTTTTCTGTACTTTGGAAGACGTGTAATACTGAGATAGCTCGAGGTTCGAGTTGTTTGCCAGTGAACACGTACTATTCTTGCATGGCGTCGTCGACTTTTTCGAACATTTTGATGGCATGGTTTTTCGTGTGAGTTGGACATTGATGTAATCGATTCTCTGCACGCGTTTTTTGGCGTACTCGGCTTGTGCATCATGCAGTTTCTCCATGGCTATATCATGACACTTACGTTCCGCTTTGATTTCGGCTGCTTTGGACGTTCGTAATTTGGACGTTTTTATGTTATTTACAATATTATTTCAATATGTTTTCCAGAATGATGCCTTGCTTGTCTTTGGTGGCTTTCGCCAATCCTAAATTGAACACGAGCATGCCCATGTCTTGCAGATTGAAATCGAGTTTCGGTGCTGGTTGTTTGGTGATCATTTTACTCAATCGAGCATAGCCTATGGCCAGTACGCTGACCACAACGCTGTGATAAGCATCGTTGACGAACATTTTTCCATCGGTTGTCGATATTTTTAAATTAACATGATGTGAGGGTTTACTTCTAATTGAGGGGCGGGTAATGGTGCCCGGGGTAGTGGTGATGGTTATGTCTTTTGGTTGAATTTATACAGCATGACGGTGATGGCGGTGGTGACACATGCTGCCGTCGTTATGGCGTAAAAAATCCATTCACGAGTTTTTTTCCACTTTTTAGCTAACTGGCCTTTGCGACCGGCGGCTACTTTTTTGGGATCCTTTTTTCTTCCGGTTACGGTATCAATCACTTCTTGTTGTTGCTCCCCCACCGTCGTCGTCTGTCGTTGCTCGTGGGCAACCTCCTCCAAAGATATCTTCTATGTTGTTATCATTATTTTCTCCTTTAAATTGGCAATGCTTTGCCATCATCAACGGAGCTAAAAACATGCCGTACCTGTGGTAGAGCACACAGCTGACGGCACTCAAAGCTTGTTCGATGAATGGATCTTTCTAGAGATCTTCCCACAGGTAAAGTTGACGTTCTGGTGGAATGGGAAGGAAGTAAGAGGCTACGCCGGCGTAGATCTGCATCGGGATCGACCCTTTGGTTTTCGTCATGTCAGTGGCAAGTCTGGCTTCGTATCTCGTGTGCAGCTTGTCAATTTCTTCGACTGACATTTTGTGAATTTACCGAAAGTGTGGTCGCCCCCACCCAAATATTCTTTGGCTTTGCAGCCGACCACGAGCGCCACCAGTCTTTCACGCTTGTCGTTGTTATCATTGTCGTTGTCAGCAACCGACATTGGTTTGAGAAGCTCTTCGTACTCCATCTTATAACGTGACACGCAATGTTTAAGTCTAAAAAAATAATATCCGATGTCCGCGAAACAGATCGAGATGAAAGTCAAGTTGCAGACCCAGAATTTCGAACATCATCAACCAAAAATATTCATTCGCTTGAATTTTGCTAGAATTATGCTAGAATTTTGCTTTAGCTAGCAGACTTTATACTCCACGGGTTGGTCGGTTTTCAGCAGGAGTTTGGCGGGTTTCATTTTGGTGAGCTGTTTCTTCACTCGTTCTCATTCTTGTTTGCTCGGTATCAAGGCGTTTACTCGCAAGCACTCCTCGAACGAATACCGGTCCTTGCAGTGAAACAGGGCGACCCATCGGTCTGTTCCCGTAAATCTTTTAGCACCGAGTTGAATTTCTGAGTCAGCACCCAAACGCTGTGCTTCTTGTATCGATACGATACTGTGTCTCGTTTTTTAACCATCTCCTTGTTGGCGCTGCAGTCGTCCAAGATGCACAGTGCCGATTTTCATTTCAGTTTGTCATGATAAATGCGCAACCAGTCCTGCAGACAAGTTCCAGGATCGATTTTGTGCACGTCTGGGTCTGTCATCACCCACGCTCTCTCCGTGTACGGCTTGTTCACCAATAAAGTAAGGCAGAGGATGACGATGTGGTCGAACACATTGCGATATTAGCCTTCCAGCATGTCCAGCACGAATGACGTCTTGCCGCATCCCGTCTGACTGCACATGATGGCGCAGTGGGGATTGCGAGGTAAATCAAATTGCTTGCACAAATCTTCCATTGTCTATGTTGAGTTGTGTGTCCATGATCACGTACAAATATAAATTCAATTTGCCGGCGGGGTTTGCGCATTGTTAGTGATTTGGATGGTGATCCCCTTGCTGCTGTACAGCCTGTCGTCGTTCGTGGATCGCATGTCCAGCCACAGCGCATAATGCCTATCCAGGTACGTATTGAGCATCACGTAGGCGAAACCCAGGTCTCTGACGACGCCGTTGACTTCTGGCAAGTGTCGTTTGATGGCCGGTAGTTCTTTTACTCGTTCAACTGCTGGTGAGCCCTCATGCCCTGGCTGAACAACTGGTTGGGCATGCCCTTGATGGCCACTTTCGTGATCTCGGGATTCCATGTGCGTTCGCTGTTTCTTCGATGCGTGAATGATCAAGATGCCTTTCATCAATCTATCCGGCACGTTTAGGTTGTTCCTCTTGTCCTTGACGATCGTCCAATGCAGCAGCACGTGATCATACAGGATGGACAGCTTTCCCAAGTACAGGTGGCGAATCTGCCGTTCAAGTTCCATACTCGTGACCATGTTTAACTCCAGCGAGATGTTGTCGACGATGTAGCTGGCCTCGCTGCCATCCGTCGTGAGCTCGTATTCCAGCCGGCCTGGTAAAACGGCATGTGCCCCTCGAGTAGCTCAAAGTCGAGCGGTATGCAAAGCCGATTCCCGTACGTCTCGGCGAAGGTTTTTTCTCCTGCCGGTACACTGCCGAGCCGGACTTGCGTGAAACCATACCCCACGCGAATGTCATTGCTGGTAGCCGGACAAAGTCCGTGATACGCCATGTCAACGCGTTTGTTCGAGATTCTCCAGAGGTCCGCATAACAGTAAAACACGTCATTGCTATCGATGCCCAGCACCTCGTTCCAACTGATTTTGATGGTGGTTTTCTTGACGATGGCGCGACCCAGGTTGCCCACGATCGTGAGTTTGTCGGTTGCGAACTCCAACATGATCTGAAAAGCCAGTCGAGCCGTGCCGGCGACGATGACGAAGGTGGCAACGTCAGAGACTGGATAAAAAAACAGTTGAAATCACTCGGCAAAGCACTGGCGAAACTGGCTGGCAAAGCCGTCGAAGCGCTGCCCGGCATCTTGGGCAGCATCGTGTCCTGGTTGTTGGGCTTCTTGTCGAAAAACGTCACGTGGCCCACTCAAATCCTGTGACGGGTCTGGTGTATGTCGCGGTTAAGGATTTTTTAAGTAAATGAGACCATCCGCGATCCCGCTGACCACCAGAGCCCTTTTGCAGTCGACATGTCGCTGATTGTTTGCGTGCACGTGCTGAGGCAGCTCCTGCTGCTGCTGTCTGGTGGTGGTTCTACTTCCGGTTTCGTTATGCAGCGGCGTCACGACTCGACTCACGTTATTGATGTCCGGATTCAAGCCCAATTTTTGATCAGCGGTCGCGATGACGATTTCGTTATTGTAGCATACCACTCGGTTCATCCTAAGTTGCATGTCGCTCGGAGCCATGTACAGTCCCGCACCATATTACAGCGCATTGCCATAGCGTTCGATGACGCTCGGGCAGATCGACCGGTCTAGTGATGGCATCCTCGACGTTAACCACAAACTGTTTCTGTGCGTAGTCAGCCGTCTCTTCATGACCAACGATGCCGGAATGCATTTATGACTGCGTGCCCAGCACGGCCCACAAGTACGTTCGAATCGAATCGTTCAATCTGACGACACCAGCGTGAGTAAACACTTTCAAAGTGTCCAGCATTAACATTTTCCAATCGTCCGCAGGTCCCTGCTCAAACCTCCAAACACGGTAATCCTTGCTGCCGTCGAAAGTCATGTAATCGTCGTTCCACTCAGTCGACGTGACAAAATGGAAATCTTTCACCAGCTCTTTGCTGACTTTCGCGACCAGCATGTTGTGAACGATGGGAATGCCCAAACAGTCTTCGGATCTAGTTCGATTTCACCGCAAACGCGTTCGTACGCACGTCGATTGTATGGATTGTTTACCGCATTCCAAGCCACGTCCTGCGGAATCAGGGAGCTGATTTCTTTCAGGATACATATAATCTGGTAGTACGTGTGAAAATAGAACATGGACCGACTCAGCAGATGACGATGAGTGTCGTCGTTTAATGTCACGCCGCACCCGGTCATCATGTAACAAACAGCGAAATTGATTTGATTCTGCCAAAATTTTTAAACAACTCGATGAACCGAACCATGAAATGCAAACCATCCTTACTTGGTTGCGTGAGATCGGTAGCACTTATTTTATTATGGCTTTTAGAATAAAACACTCCTGGTTTGTACATATTGAATTGTTCTATAGTATACATATGTACTTTTTCAATATGTACGTGACGCTTCTGGGAATCACGTGCGTCGAGTCCCTTCAACTGCAGCACGCAATCTATAGCACGTCGGGTCAGCTCTAAGTGGCGCTTTGCGACATCATCTACTATCAGCAATGGACCAACATCGGCGGACACTACTACAGGCTGTTTGTCAACAACAACCGCAACCAAATAACATACGGCTACTACAGTGTGTGCTCTTCAAACCCGTTGGTGCCGAACACAAAATGAACGACTCGAATGGCACGGTCGTGTTGGTTAACAAAGGAGAAAACACTTTGAGACTCAGCCAGCCGTTGACTAAAATGCTCGGGTTTACGTCGAACGCAATAGAACCCCAAAACCACCGTGACCGGCACAAAATTCTCCAGAACTCGTTTCGTACCGCAAACTGTGCGTTCATCTCTATCAGCTGAGCAGGACCGACAATGTTCAAGGCAAAAGACCTTCGACACTGCTGAGAGCCATACCAGTGAAAACGGGAAATGACCATGCGACCGGGAAAATGTCATACCGCCACACTCTCCAACCTCGGAGACATGCGCAGATTCAATGAACCCGGAATTGAGGGCAAACTGTATGCATTGCAACTGAAAAACAACATTTACAAACGCGTTGAAGTGACCCCCGCCAAAGGCATCAGCGGATCCAGCAACCGCATCAGCACCTTAAGCGATTTCATCTACACCAAAGAAGTGGTCAACAATGAGCGGTATTACCTCGTCCACAACGAAGAAGATGAGTGGGCGATATCCAGGGCCTTCAGCGGCAAGCTATTCGACCTGAATGACGTCGAGAGCACGGTCGTCGCTCGAAACACGCCTTACACTTTGGTGTTCACCAAAGACAACAAGTCGGTCCTTATGCCCACTCGAATCGACTGGATCATCGACTTTGCGCTCATTTCTTCCCTGTTTTTTACGGAAATCAAAATCCACTACCTAAAGAAAGTCCTGAATGAGGAAATAATGCTCAGCCCGCTCTCGCAAAATAAATTAGCACACATGCTATCAGGCAAACGCGGGACGCAAAAAGGAAGTTTGCAGATGGTGACGGGATTCGACGAATTGGTAGACATCATGGAAAATCTGCCAGATAATTCCACGCTGATCATCCAAGTCTTCCTAGGCGAATCACCATATACAACGCGCGAAGTTGAAATCGTGAGAGGGATCAAACTCCGGTGATCCAAGAAACAACAACACCCCGTTTGCTCCGTATATGTTGTGGTGAACGTGAACACGTACACCAGCCTGCAGGGAGTCACCGTCACCGTGGAAGACACGATATCGCTCGCCAAAAATTTCCTACCCGACAACATACATTTCATGGGCGTGAGATTATCCGAAAATTGAAAGTTATTTCCTAACATACAGATAAAAACCATGAGTGCCATATCAGACGTGACTCCGCAAGCCACCATCACGTTCTTCAATCTCGGGGACACGGAGGGATTCGACCAACCCAGTACGGAAAACGCCTTGTACGTGTTGCACTTACAAAACAATGTGTACAAACGACGAGAAGTCATCATCAAATCTCAGTTGAACTGGATCATTGATATTATCCTTACCACCCCATACCTTGTGTAAGACTTGGGTAATTGTGGTGGTTACGTAACAATTACGTCTCACGGTAAAAGGGATGGG
>VKKT01012009.1:19337-29887 GCA_008038995.1 Haliotis laevigata | reverse complement strand
TTAGTACAACTTTGTTGCCCACAGCGTCCGTTACTTGGCTTAGCATTATCTCTGCGGTACACAACACCCTATCACAAAATCTGAAGCCCAAACAGTTAGAATATTGTCAAATACATAGAACACATTTCCTTTATTTATCGAAAACGTGATTTTTCCAAGAAAATCGCCATCTCGGAGAAGTTACACGTGTAGACGTTCAGGATATTTTGAGACGTAGATATGCTGCTATAGTCATTGTTTTTCACTCTCCCCATTCTAGACGCTGGGTAATCACGAGTTTGATCTTGGTATCGACGGGTTGATACCTTTCATGAACGACCTCAACTTCACCGTGGTCAGCGCTAACATTGACGTTTCTGCGGAACCAAGGATGAATGACAAGCTGATGAAACATACGGTGTTGACTGTCGGGGGTGAACGTATCGGGGTCATCGGGTACACATCCAGAGAAACTCCAGAAACCTCGCGACCAGGTCAGTGCTCCTGAAAGTAAGTTAGACACACAGCATCCTGTGAAAATATTCGGCCGGCCAAGAGTTACAATTTCAGCAGTTCCGTTCAGTCAGGGGCGTAGCTAACATTATACAAAAAACACATTATTGTTGCTAAAAAGGTTTGGCAAGCCCTCAATACTATATATCTAAATATAAAGCTTTGCAACCTATCGGGCTTACACGAGAAAAATGGCCGCCTACGCGTCTGTCAGTCAACACATATAGTAGGAGATTTATCGATTATCTCATATGAATAATTATTGCTTCCAGGTCCAAACCTCAAATTTGAAGATGAAGTTGCAGCAGTCCAGAAAGAAGTTGATTTATTGACGTCACAAGGCATCAACAAGACAATTGCCCTCGGTCCTTCGGGCTTTAATGTTGACCAGATAATAGCATCAGAGGTCACTGATGTGGATGTGGTGGTCGGTGGTCACACCAACACTTTCCTCTACACGGGTGAGGGCGCACACGATTACGCACACCACAACACCCATGCACGTCCACGCCCACTTCCACGCCCCACGTCCATGTAACACCAACGTCCTCGCACTTCCACAGTGTGTGAAGCCCATTTCAGCTGTCCCCAGTCGTGATGTTGCTGAAATATTGCTAAAAGTGACGTAAAACTAAACTCACTCACTCACTCCATGCCCTTACAAACGTCATTAAATGAATAACACATTCACTCACGTAAACAGTATATAAGAACTTACGTCTATACTTTTGTTCAAAAAGTTCAAAATGTTTCCCGCCTATAACAATACACTTCAAGTCAAACCTACTAGTAATGGACTGCCATTACGCAGGTGACTACCCGTCCACTGAGGAACCGGAAGGAAAGTTTCCCCACGTGGTGACCCAGTCGGGAGGGGCCAAGGTACTCGTGGTGCAGGGCTACGCCTACGGGAAGTATCTTGGAGCCCTTGAAGTGACCTTTGACCCGGAAGGTGTCATCACGTCATGGGGAGGCAACCCAATTCTACTAGACAACAACACAGCACAAGGTCAGTGACATAACAAGACAAATCAGTATCCTATGCCAAAAGGGTTCAGGAAAGTGGGACATTTCGAGGCATTTCTTTTGATCCATGTAGTATTGGCGAGAGGACATTATTTGATGATATCTTGATGTGAGGAGATCCAATAGTTGGTGTGATGAAGTGTTGGCGCACCACACCGTTGAAAGAGGTCGGGGGCAATTTCCTCAGTTTCGTTTTTGAGAAAGTCAGTAGAATCAGGTAAACCCACCTCTGTTGGCGAAACGTATACGAATTCATCGAGGCATTGGTCTGGTTCGACCAACGTCATCTTCGCACATGTTGCTCTACTCCTAAGTTAGAGCGGCACCGAGTTCATTGAGAGGAGTGGGTGGACTTTGGCGAGTAAATGACTCGTAAGACGTGTTCACAAAATATGAAACGTTGCCAGTGAGTTGTGTAAAGAACACAAGTGGTTGAAATGATGTTGTCCCCATAGTCATGACCTGTCACTTTGCCATGGGCAATATAGAGCTCAGTTGGGCCAGTAATTGTGACGCCACCTTATGCCATCATTCAGAAACGAACGGAGATTCTAAACGGTACACGTTATCATCGGCTTTAGAAATACTAGTATTTTGCTTTCGTATGTGGAGAGGTATATTCCATGCCGCTAGACCATTTTCAAAACGTTTCTCAACATTTCAGAGATACGACACGCAATCGCACGCATGCTATATTAAAACTTTATTTTTTCTTTTCTCGCTCGTCACGACGAAGACCCGGTTCGACTCCCCGCATGGGTACAATGTGTGAGGCCAATTTCTGGTGTCACGCCGTGATATTGCTGGAATATTGATAATAGCGGCGTAAAACTAAACTCACTCACTCACTAAAACTTTCTTTTCACTCTGTATGCCTGCCTGTAACGACCAACAAATCATTTCAGACGAGATGACCCTACAGCTGATGCAGCCGTACAAAGAGGGCGTGGCCAACGAGTCAGGGAAGGTGGTGTCCAGAAGCCACGTGCTGCTGGACGGGAACAAGCGGTCTTGCAGGGTCAAGGAGTGTAATATTGGTAGGTTAAAACCTAGATAAGATTACGTAATGTGTCACTGATGGTAGCTTTTTTGTATTCATTGATTGCCAGAGAAAAATGATGACTCACTATTACTACATAGACCCGTGAAGATATCGGTTTACAATTGGTCTTCAGTAATCCACGCTTGTCGTAAGGGGCGACTAACGGGATTGGGTAGTCAGCCTCGCAGACTTGGTTTACACATGTCATTGTATCCCAGTTGTGCAGATCGATGCTCATGCTGTTGATCCCTAGATTGTCTGGTCCAGACTCAAGTATCACCGCCACCATAAAGCTGGAATACTGCTTAGTGCGGCGTTAAGCAACAACCAACCGACCAATTATTACTTCATATCTGTCATCAAAGCTGCTAAGCTGGGATCAGCTCTCCGCGGATAGTTAAAGGAGACGAGTCCAGCTTACACACAGCACCGTCTGCAACATGCAAAGGGTTCAATTGCCTGTTTCTTCATTCCTCAAGTCAACCTCAGTCCTTACCCACACCACTGCTCTATAACCCTAACAGGCGCTTTCTTGATGCAGCAAATCATACGTTGCTACACTTTGATGCAGCAGTTCATACGTTGCTACACCTTCATGCAGCAGTTTATACGTTGCTACACCTTGATGCAGCAATTCATACGATGCCACACCTGGATGCAGCAATTCATACGTTGCTACACCTTAATGCAGCTATTCATACGTTGCTACACCTTAATGCAGCAATTCATACGTTGCTACACCCTGATGCAGCAGTTCATAGGTTGCTACACCTTAATGCAGCAATTCATACGTTGCTACACATTGATGCAGCAGTTCATACGTTGCTACACCTTGATGCAGCAATTCATACGTGCTGCATCTTGATGCAACAATTCATACGTGCTACATCTTGATGCAGCAATTCATACGTTCCTGCACCTTGATGCATCAATGCATACATTGCTACACGGAGCATCTTTAGAATACAGCACCACAACTTCTCATGAGGACCCGCAACCCGCGACGTTGCCACACCTTGATGCAGCAATTCATACGTTGCTACACCTTAATGCAGCAATTCATACGTTTCTACACCCTGATGCAGCAATTCATACGTTGCTACACCTTAACGCAGCAATTCATACGTTGCTACACCTTAATGCAGCAATTCATACGTTTCTACACCCTGATGCAATTCATACGTTTCTACACCCTGATGCAGCAATTCATACGTTGCTACACCTTAATTCAGCAATTCATACGTTTCTACACCCTGATGCAGCAATTCATACGTTGCTACACCTTAATGCAGCAATTCATACGTTGCTACACCTTAATGCAGCAATTCATACGTTTCTACACCCTGACGCAGCAATTCATACGTTGCTACACATTGATGCAGCAGTTCATACGTTGCTGCACCTTGATGCATCAATGCATACGTTGCTACACGGAGCACCTTTAGAATACAGCACCACAACTTCTCATGAGGACCCGCAACCCGCGACGTTGCTACACCTTGGTGCAGCAGTTCATACGTTGCTACACCTTGGTGCAGCAGTTCATACGTTGCTACACCTTGGTGCAGCAGTTCATACGTTGATGCACCTTGATGCAGCAGATCATACGTTGATGCAACTTGGTGCAGCAGTTCATACGTTGCTACACCTTGGTGCAGCAATGCATACGTTGCTACACCTTGGTGCAGCAGTTCATACGTTGCTACGCCTTGGTGCAGCACTTCATACGTTGATGCACCTTGGTGCAGCAGTTCATACGTTGCTACACCTTGATGCAGCAATGCATACGTTGCTACATCTTGGTGCAGCAGTTCATACGTTGATGCACCTTGGTGCAGCAGTTCATACGTTGATGCACCTTAGTGCAGCAGTTCATACGTTGCTACACCTTGATGCAGCAATGCATACGTTGCTACACCTTCGTGCAGCAGTTCATACGTTGATGCACCTTGGTGCAGCAGTTCATACGTTGATGCACCTTAGTGCAGCAGTTCATACGTTGCTACACCTTGGTGCAGCAATGCATGCGTTGCTACAGCTTGGTGCAGCAGTTCATATGTTGATGCACTTTGGTGTTGCAGTTCATACGTTGATGCACCTTGGTGCAGCAGTTCATACGTTAATGCATCTTCATGCAGCAATTCATACGTTGCTACTCCTTGATGCAGCAATTCATACGTTGCTACATCAACTTTTCGGTGATGTGAGATGCTAACAATAAATCAATGTAAACTTACTTGTATATGTGTCCTCATTTCCTAGGTAACCTGATAGCCGATAGTATGGTGCACCGAAACTTGAAGTTCAGCGACCCCCTGGCATGGAACCACGTGGCCATCGCTTTCATGAACGCCGGCGGCATCAGGACGTCGATTCAGAGAGGTAACGTCATGGTCTTCTGACTGGCACAGGGCGGTGGGGTTGCCTAGAGGTTAAAGCGTTCGCTCGTCACGCCGAAGACCCGGGTTCCATTCCCCACATGGGTACAATGTGTGAAGTCGGTTTCTGGTGTCCCCCGCCGTGATATTGCTGTAATACTAGTATTGCTAAAAGCGGAGTAAAACCCTAACCACTCACTCACTCACTCTGACTGACACATACAACTAACACTATCAGACAAATGTTTTTGACAAGTGTTACGGTTGTTACTTTTTGGTGATAAATTGGAAATTTCCCCTTATTTTGTGTTTGATCTACAATGCAGTGTATAAGCAGGGAGACTACATAACGTTGTAGATTATCCCTGGTATAGGTGAGATTTTATCGGTGTCAACTTTTTTCTTAAAAAAACAGAATATATGCTTACTTTTTCATCACACGAATGAACGGTACTAATCAGATATTGGTAATCGACAACAGGAAGGGGTAATTCTCATTGATTGGTGGTAATAATGGTCCACTGGAAGCCAGGATCAAAATACTACTGATGGGTAATAAACACTGACTTGTAATGGGGAAATGGAAAGCAAGGAGTACTGAGTGCTGATTGGTGGTAGTAATGAACGAATGGGAGCCAGATCAATGGTCCTGATAGATAGTGGCACCGATGATAGACTAGACCAGGAAAACCAACATAACACAACTATCCACATGACCATGTTAATAATTTTAGGGTGAGTGAGTTTAGTTTTACTCCGCTTTTAGCAATATTCCAGCAATATCACGGCGGGGGAAAGCAGAAATGGGCTTCACACATTGTACCTATGTGGGGAATCGAACCCGAGTCTTCAGCGTGACGAGCGAACGCTGTAACCACTAGGCTACCCCAACACCACTAATATTTTTGATGTTTTAAAGGACCACATGCAGAGGAGTGTTCATATCGATCTATTGATGATATGTTCAGGTGACGTAACAATGGATGACATTTTGACCGTGATGCCGTTCCGGAACACCGTGGACATCGTGGAGCTACTGGGGAAACATGTCCGGGAGACGCTGGAGTTCGGGGCGTCCAAGTGGGTGGAGACTGGCAACCTATTCGGGGGGTTCTTCCAGGTGTCAGGTGTGTGTTTCTTCGTGGTGACTGTGATTAAACTTTCTGAAGTAATTTTGGCGCTGTGGGGTAGCCTAGTGGTTACAGCGTTCGCTCGTCACGCCGAAGACCCGGGTTCGATTCCCCACATGGGTACAATGTGTGAAGCACATTTCTGGTGTTCCTCGCCGTGATATTGCTGTAACATTACTAAAAGCGACGAAAAACTTAACTCACTCACTCTATGGTAAATTGACCACATTATCGAGACAGAAGCAGCTATTTTACGTAACGTAAAGCAAACCTTCCTCGTATTTACAAAACATAAGTATGCCTTGTTCTGTTTTGACGTCATTAGAAAGGAACATATAATTGCAGTTTAAAGAATAGTGCAGGACATAATCTCTCTTACAAAACATTTAAGGGATGTGTGATCAGTTCTTCAGTTCATCTCGCCAGGTATGACAATTGTGTACGACATGACGATGCCTGTGGGTCAAAGGGTAATAGAGGTCAAGGTCAGGTGCACCAACTGTTCCGTGCCCCATTACGTGGATCTAAATGACTCCGAGATATACAAGATCATCATGCCATCTTTCATTGCCAGTGGCGGGCACGGATATGACGTCATTAACAACAACAAAATCCGACATCACCTGATTGGTAAGAATCCTTCCTGCTGATACCTGTTCACTGTTTACAATGTGATAGTTCGTCTGTACACGATTGTACAACATCAGTGAACTGTGATGGTTCATGAACAAATGTTAAGACCATTTTTCGTGTGCACAGGTGGCCTGTCCTCTAAGACGCCACAATATACAATGCAAGTTTAACTTTGATTCTGAGTTCCAATCCCTGCTTGCCCCTTTTGTCAGGTTTGTCAGCACCGGACCTTCGAAAAACGTCTCAGACTATATCGCTCTGACCCGTGAAGACTGACATATGTCATCGGTTCCATATTGCGTAGATCGATTCTCATGCTGTTGATCACTGGATTGTCTGGTCCAGACTCCATTATTTACAGATCGACGCCATACAGCTGGAATATTGCTGAGTGCGGCGTAAAACTAAACTCACTCACTCACTAAATAAGTTCTGGCTTTCCTCCCACAGGCCCTCATGTCTTTGCGAAGATTAAAGATTTAAAAAATATTTTTGAGATGCCCCCTGACTCGAAATGCTACACAGTACAATACATTATGACATAATGTGTACTGTGAAGCATTTCGAGTCGGGGGTCATCTCAAATTTTATATATGTTTCTTAACATCTTTAATCCTCGCAAAGACACGAGGGCCTGTGTTTCCTCCATCGTTAACGAGACACGTCAAAGCATAGCTGGAATACTGTTTAAGGCAACCCAACTCACTGTCTAAAAGGTTTTTCTTAGCACTGCTGATTTCGTGATTTCTTGATTACCATGTATTTAATTAACATGTTTCTGACATTTGTTGCAGGGGATGTGGACAGCGACATCTTCCTTGAGTACGCCAAAGCCTTCTCACCCATCACGGCAGGTCTAGAGGGTCGCATCACACATCGGAAGGTGCCAATGCGCCCCTGTCATCTCAGCCCATTCTCCCCACAGCTCCTCACACCGACAGTTGTTGTCATAGTTGTAGCTTGTTTCTACTCATGTCACAGACTTTGCGTATTGATGAAAATTGTTTCCAGATCGACTGGAATGTTTTCGTCCTATGTGTTTGACCACCGCCGACTGGATAGTGTTACGTGATATATGTGACTATCACTGGATGTGACTGAATCGTGTGCACTGAAGCTGTGTGGCCAAAACCAGATGTGACCATATAGTGTTGTATTCTTTAATACAAATTGTGTCATTTTTGCTTACCCTTTCAGTGATCCATTCATGTACTATCCACTCTGTTTTTCCTTTAAGCCAAGTGGAATCGGTGAATAAGCGGACAGGGTATTGTCTGACGCAGACGTAATCGAAGTTATCGATATGTTACTGCATGATGTTGATTAACGGGTCTTATCATCATGAGATGTTACAAGATTCTGAACAGGGAAAATGTGTTACCCTCTCGAAATGTGATGGGAAAGTATGTTACCCTCTACTTCTGTGACTGGATAGTGTCGGGTGAAAGTGTGTTGCCCTGTAGAGGGGTGACGGCAAAGTGTGTAGCCCCTAGAGGTGTGACTGGATAGTGTAGGGGATAGTGTGTTACCCGCTAGAGGTGTGACTGGAACGTCTGTTACCATCTAGAGGTTTGAGTGTGACTGGATAGCGTAGAGGGATAGTGTGTTGCCCTCTCGAGTAATGACTGGATAGCGTAGAGGGATAGCGTAGAGGGATAGTGTGTTTCCCTCTCGAGGTGTGAATGGATAGCGTAGAGGGATGGTGTGTTGCCCTCTCGAGGTGTGACTGGATAGCGTAGAGGGATATTGTGTTTCCCTCTCGAGGTGTGACTGGATAGTGTAGAGGGATAGTGTGTTGCCCTCTCGAGGTGTGACTGGATAGCTTAGGGGGATAGTGTGTTGCCCTTTCGAGGTGTGACTGGATAGTGTAGGGGAAAAGTGTGTTACCCTCTCGAGGTGTGACTGTGTGTGCGTGTTGGGGTGTGTGTGTGTGTGTGTGTGNGGGGGGGGGGGTAGTGTGTAGGGAAAGTGTGAATGTATGCAAATGTTTCGAGGGTTTGATTTACAGTGCCAACGTCTGGAGATGTGACCAGGCAGTATGAATGTTCTTCTAACACTGACTATAGTTGGAACATCCCACATCTCCAGGACTGACCGTTATTCTCCAACCGTGACTTTTTGTTGTCAATAAAACCAGTCAAGGCCATAGCATTGTGGTGTAATTTCATAACGTCCGTTTTGTTGTCAACCAGCTGTTTTGACAATCAGATGTGTTAACTCTTATTTGTGTCAAATGTCATTGTGTTGAATTTTGTTACTGATGGTTTCCGAAATGATGTCGTGAGCAGTTGCTGCAGCTGCAGCATTAAATGGGGGACTTTCAGCCGATACGTGGTTGTGGTTATGGTGGTGGTTGAATAGTTTAAGGGCAACTTGGGCCAATACGAGACTGGGTTGCAGAGTTGTCTCCCCTATATCGTCAACTTTGTATGTAGGGTGCTAACCGTCTGTATTCACTCAATTGTTCGGTCATAGTGGATTGATAAATCTGTGATATGTCTCTATCGCAATAAACACGTACAAGTGGAAGAATTCGTTGTGGGTATTATTTTGTCAACAACTCCAAAATACTCATCTATTAACACACGGATCGCTTTTCAGACGTACACTCACATAAGATGACGGTCGTTGAAAGAAGAGACGGTTGAGATAAGATCGTTGTGATTGCCAAATACCTCATTCTACATGAACCGAATAATTTATACATTGAAATGTTGATAAAATAAAGGGCTGAGTAGCACAACGATGAGGGTGGGTAAACGGCGGTAAACGCTCAGTCAAATATCTCTCAGAGAGCCGTTAAAGGTCTGTCCCGGTGACATGACTGTCAATATATTGTCTAATATATTGGACCAGAAGTAGGATCAACAAGCCGTGACAGAGTTGTCTCCCCTATATTGTCAACTCTGAATCCAGGCACCCATGATACACACTCTTCAAAAAGGTGAAACGCCTTGACGAACGTCAAAACTATTTACTGTGTTCATTATTATATGTGCGTATGATGCAAGGTTGAGCCTCAGCATAGAGACAGACACATGCAAATATAAGGATTGTCCTGTGCAACACGAATACGTCCACGCGTGTGCGTTCCGATGAGCACCATGTGTGGAGTCATCACTGCTTAATATCTCCTTACCACCGCATGAATATGTCTACTGAATCTGACATGTGTCCTCCGGTCTTCCTCCAACACGTTGGCCAGATGTACAAGTGTCAGCATGTGCTGACGTTGACGTATACATTTATCGAGTTTCTCTCATAGATGTTCTACTGGGTTCAGAGCTCATTGGAAGACCATTGCAAGACAGACGTTAGAATTATAAAGGAACGCGAGCTGTGTATGATGTAGTGAGTGAGTGCCGCACTCAGCAATACTCCAGCTTTAAGGCGGCGGTCTGTAAATAATCGAGTCTAGAACAGTCAATCCAGTGATCAGCAGCATGAGCATCGATCTACGCAAATGAGATTCGATGACAAGTGTCAACCAAGTCAGCACGCATGACCACTCGATCCCGTTAGTCGCCTCTTACGAACTCGGGTTAGAACAGACCCCTATGACTTGCTAGTTGTAAGAGGCAATTATTTACACTCACACCGCCACACTGCTCACGTGTTCACCCATCCACCGTCTCCACAACACAACCGTCGCCGACACACACATCAAAACACGTAGTAGAACACAAGACTAAACCGAGACGTTTCTTTAATTGTGCTGTAACAGCGCGACAATTATATAAAGGTTTTATAATGCTAGACACATTACTAAAACTAAATTCACTCATGACTGTGCCCTATATCACGGGCCAGAAACGGTGGGTGTTGTTGTTTAAACGTCGCGTGGACGAC
>VKKT01012000.1:11654-27752 GCA_008038995.1 Haliotis laevigata | reverse complement strand
GACAGCAGCAGTGGTCGAACTAGTCATCCTAACAATCGAGTAGGTGTCTGTTTCTATTCTCTTCCACGATAAATAGTTCTATTCCGGATGTAGATAACACTGTTTTTTTTATTCTCAACCCCAGAGTAAGGAATATCCCCTTCTATGTGCGTTGTTGATGAAAACGATAGGAGTGTGGTGGTTATGTATGTGTATTTCTAAACCGAATAATTTGATTGCCTGCCATTTTGATGCTCCGTAATCCTATTTTATACACCATTCCTTCAGAATTCGTTGAGACGACAAAAGATATGTTTATGAGATAGGAGTTTCAATTTCATATTCATTTCATATGTACATGCAGATCGGGTGAATTTACTCAGCGGATTATCTAGTTGGACTGTGTTTTGCCATCTTGAGTCGTGCAAATTTTCTGGTATCCTACTGGTTTCTAAAGTCCTTTGCAGAGAGATAAAACAGACCTTAATACAGATGATGTTTTGATGTCAAGAGGAAAACCTTGGTACTTTCTGGACCTTTTATTGAGACTGCCAATGGAAAAATATCATTCACTGTGTAAACCAACTGAGAACGTATACCATGCACAATTCTTTTGAAGATATATCCATAACGAGAATGCATTTTCCATCTTGACACCACTTAAGTAAATACACTCACGTTCACATTCATGTCAAAGGTGTAATCTTACATTTATTGTTTTATGTTTCGTACAGTGAATGTGATTTCTGTAAAGAGTTACTTAGGTTACACCAACCTAAATCTAAAACTGAGTTAAAGAACAAACAACCAAATCATAAACTGCATACAGTCCCTGTTATTGTGATCCACAATGACAAACAAAAGGAAAAATAATGCAAAGACTTGTTTGTTTGGAGACATTAAATAACTGTGTATGTTCTATCAATAATTAGCTATGGAGCAACAATATAAAACAAATGTAAATATCTTTGAAAGTACTCTAAAGTCTGAAATCTGCCTTTGCTGGCTGTCACATTCAGCTATCATCTCACATGGAGCAAGAATGTACCCTGACAATTTCAAGTATACTACAGAAATTGACATATACTAGTTAACTGGTCATAAACGTAAAGTTAACAGGATAAGAGTTTTAAATCACGTTTCATACATGGCCACCCTTGACAACCACACTTTAATCGCCTTTGATACATCTGTAAAGATATTGCGAATTTAATCAGTAAATAGTTTTAGTTTCAAATAAAATGTCACATGAAACTACCGTTAAGGACAAAATTAACAATATGCCATGGCAGAACTGTTTGCAAAATATTATGACGCAACGTTAGAGATTTAACTGAATTATAAAAACTTTGTTAAATCAAGAGATAAATACAAATTCAATTCAAAATGATCTTTCCATCTGAATTTCAATTGATAAGATTACTGAACGTGATCAAATATCAAAGACGTATTCCTTTCCCGTGTTAAACTTCAACCCCGTGCAAAATCACCCAGCGTAAGGGTGTATCAGTGTCATCGTCGACATGTATACAACTGACACTTTTCATTCCCAAGACAGGGGAATATTGTTTTGCCGTCGTTTTATCATTCCGGAATGCTTTGACATCGGTATTTGCAGATGCTGTGGGCGTGAAGACGGTATCTAGCTATTTAAACCCGTGTTCTTTATCAAATGTTGCTTAAAAAACATTATTTTGCTTTTAAAGGGGTATTAATTCCCGTTGAATTGTCACCATTTTTGGAAATTTTGGATCTTTTAATAGCACTAAAGTTGATGCTTTTTGGCGTGTTTTCATAACATTTTGCATTTTTTCACAGCTTTTTATATGTCCATTATGCCTTAATAACAATGTCATTTTAATTTTGGTTTAGTCAAAGATATGGATTTGGGAATTACAGGATTCAGGATTATTTTATCTTTATTATCAGAGGCATAGGTCTATAGAAATATAAAGAGTGTTTCTAAACATTACATTGTTGCATGAATAATAGTGCATAGAGAAGTACAGTGGGTCTGACGTTGTATGACTAATCTGTTTATGAGATAGATTATTCATGCTATCAATATACATGTGTGATAAAATCAGCAATCTTGTAATCTGAAACATTGCCATCAAGTAAAGATTTGACTAACCTATGAGTCCATGTGTTCATCATTGCCGCCTTTTCTTCATAGATTCTTGCATGTTAACTTATATTTTTCTTATCTAAGGTTTTGTTTACTGCAGTCTCCTTTCCCATATAAAAGATCAATAAATCATTCCAAATAATACCACGCAACACAGTTTGTTTGAAGTTATAATCTGAAGTTCACACTGTGTGGTGTATGAGCTGCAGAAAGGGTTTTCTGTTATCCATGAGGTCATATATAACTTGTCATTGACAGATATGGTAAGCCAACCATTCTTTATCACGAACCGTCAATGTAGCCACGCTCATACTGCTATCAACGGCGTCTTGCAACCTATAAGACATATTGATGGAGTGATGGATCAACTATGTCCACAGCGGTCATATCAATGTGTATTGAGATCAGGTGCCATCACGTCCCAAAGCTTTTTGTACACATTTATCATCCTTATGTCCACAGTCCTACCAATGACTCATACTTCTTCATGTTAAGTGGTATATCATTCTCTGAAATAATCCATGATCATCCAGAAGAAAAGGCATGATGAAGCTTATTTTTACCAATAACACAGCAAAGAGAAGTTCTGGTGACATAAACAATATACCTCACTAGACCCGAATCAGTCTGAGGTATTACAGTACAAATGCCGAGACTCATCATCAAAGCTATGAAAAATACTTTTCGATTAGGCAAACACGGAGATACAAACTAATATGTGGTATTTACGAATACGTGCTCACCTTGAAGCCACGAAGAATATTCCCTGTAGGCCGAGAGTCTAATTAAAAATACAGTCATTGCGGATGCCAAATTATCTCTTATGGTGAATACTGATATTAGTACATATGTATTAGTAAAACTATAACAAAAGTTGCCATGAGTTGTTTCCACAAAGCAACAAACATATTCACCCATATTTAGCAGAGCAAGATAGAATTTATGATGCATGTTTTGTATAGAGTGTTGTGGCAAATGTATTGTTCAGCGTATATGTGACAATACATTTGTTGCAAAAACATTCTTCAAATTTGGGTCTTAGCGAGATGTCATATTTTCCACGTCACATTGTGCCATATCATGCCGAAACTGACCATGTAAAGGTACTGTAGATAATTAGAAAGTTGAGGTCATCGCTCCTGTTCTGTAATCTTTTGGAATGAGTTTGGTCACTCTGAAACACCTTGATGCGTACCAGACGAGGGGTCTCACTCGTCTCTATTGCTATTTTACTGTGAATGGGAATTAGTTATATATATATATTTCATAACCTTACATAACGACCTTGAAGATTAACCTTTCAATCACAATCAATAAAGTAATAGGCATTGATAATAAGGATTTCCATCTGTTAGTTTCGGTTTTAACATGATTCTTCGAGAATGGAACACAGAACACTTTTCACAAAATATTTTATTATCAAGATAGTTTCTTCAATCTTCCTATTAATTGTGAATATTCCTATCAGCCTGTTCGGGGACTCACACTGCATTTGACAAGTCTCGAGTGTCGCAGTAACATGACCAAATCAATAGATAGCTGTCATGAGGATAATTACAGATTTTGAAGGATTGCAACCTTCGCTCAACTGAAATTTATTGTAATTATTTCATTTTATCTTGTACGACTTAGCTCGAGATGTTTGGCTCTACTTTTCCATATTTGCTATTTCCAAATCGAAGTTGAATGAGATCATTACCACATCAGATGTGTAGGTTTATACGACAGATTTATTCGTATATGTGGCCTAACGGCCAATATTGCGACATGCGAGAATGACTGTGTGCATATTTGCAGCACTACTTTGCCAGTGAAGTGTAAATAAAATAGCAAACAAAACCTATACGTTTCTGACAATACACAGATGATTTTCCCTCATGCGAAATATATGGTTAAACCATAGTGATTAAGAAGAGAAATTTACTGTCGACTGACTGACTGACTGAGTTTGGTTTTACGCCGCTTTTAGCAAAATTCCAGCAACACCACGGCGGGGACACCAGAAAGGGGCTTCACACATTGTACCTATGTGGGGATTCGAACCCAGGTCTTCGGCGTGACGAGCGAACGCTTTAACCACTAAGCTACCCCACCGTCCATGGCCTGTTGAAGTAATACTGAGGAATGTATTTCTTTCTTATACAGATGTATTCAGGACAGACTAGCATAACATGGTATTCATCTTCATTTCCATGATTACAATACATACAGGATACACATACAATATCTGTAGTTTTAGAAAATCGAGCCGCTCGTATATTGAAATCGTGTACATTACATCTGTAACGTACGTCGTAGCTGTGTTGATTTGATAAGTGAAAACATATAATGTTGCATGTTTATTTGAAGATACTTCAAATGTAAAACAGTAATGCTCAGATTAATATGAGACAATGGCACAGATGGCATGTATCTGTTCGTTCATAATACCTGGCTTCACACTAGGTTGGAGTAGAGTAGGTACGTTGGGATCTCGCATGTAAGTGGTCGTTTTCATTTGACAATTATCAGGTCATTGTCGAAGAAGATCGAATGCAACAAGGCTCTTTCTGTCATTGCATATAACGTCATTAGCAAACAAATTCAATCCATATATACAGTAGTAAACGCTTACAGGGAACTGAAGGAGATAACGAATTAGTTTTGGTCCCGGCATTTATGCATATTTGATCATGCATTTGTAAAGATGCTTAAAACAAAATACGTTTATAACGAACAAAAATTAGTGGCCTGTTTGAGTTCGCTATAACCGTAGTTTACTGTAGATGCCTTAAGATATACAAGGTGGGAAATTTATGAGCAAGTCTAGCAAACGGATGACTCCAAGCAGGGTGATTAGTTCTTCTGCTACACCACCTGTAGACAATGAAATGCATTGCTATTTATGTGAGATTCATTTCAGGACAAGCTTTCAGACATGATGGCAAATAATAGCAAACGTTAACGACTGCGGGTTAATGTTTCTTATCTTGTCATCGATCGTTAGGTACCAGCAATACAGAAGGTGTTAAATCTTTAAACGCGTACTTGGCTGTTCATACTGATGTATGGAGTCTAATGACTTCAGGATCCTGCTCGTATGAAACGGCCTTAATAATAACGCTTCCTGGAAGAAATCCTATTCGCTGTCATGGCTGTGTATAGAAAGGGCAAGGGCACAAACATTGTATATTAAGCGACGTGATGGCGTGGTTCGTTCCTTTTATCACTGTTCAATCCATTTGAAGAGGGCGTCATGGAAAATGGCCATGATATAATTCTGTGGAATAGTCCTAGGATGGTTTATTGCCTCAGACATGTCAAAGCAAACAAACCTGACCTTGTCTTGTAAAACTAACGCAATTAAATTATGTGATTTTCTGTCCTTTCTAAAACAAATGTGATTGACAATTTTTCAGGAACTGTCTCCCTTGCATCCCAAGTGTTAAGATGCTGATTCCCCATTGTTCTTTATGCTTCAGGTTTGGTACCTCCCAATCTGTTGACTGACATTGGGTTTGCTGCCAGGAACATAGCCCTTCTGCCACCCCAGATAATACAGAAGGCTTTAGTGTCGGGGAGTCTATACAGTACAAACGTTCTTGATTGGTCCGACTAGGCACCGCTTCCAGCAAGACCTCAACTTTGTTGTCTGCCATTGGGCTGCGTGAATAGAGCAAGGGCTGATGATGAGACTGTCAGGTTTATGTGTGCCAGGAAAACCCGAACTTTCTTTGCCGCGTTCGTTTATTGTAATCTGTACATAATGAATAGAATACCAATGAAAATAAACTGACGTTTTCAAGAAACGTACCAAAGGTCAGACGTTGCGAGCATTAGACTAAAGGGCAACCTGTCCCTTTACACCTGACGTGTTTTAGTAACGTGAATATTTCTGCCTTACTAAAATATGAGGAATACTTGTGTTGCTGAACATCCCTTTATTCATGGAATGTGTTCAGACAATTAAGCAGACCACTATAAACTTAACGCAATAATAAAATCTGTTCTTAATGTTATTGTTGTGTTTGTCCAGCTGGCCAGTTTCGTAAGCCGTTATTTCCGAAAAGCATAGTTGCACAGTGCTTTGATCACAGGCAAATGACGTCACAGGCAGTTACATCAATACATTGACAAATGTGTAAATGTAGAAACGATATGATGGTTCTGTCTGTGGAAATGACAAGGAAGAAGCGATCATAGCATCACGCCTACCTTGGAGCCTCTGATGTTGACACAAATTGATACATACGTCACAAACATGATAAATAAATGCCATTAACCTATCTGGTTTCAGAATAACATATCTATCATGCTCGTGAATGCATTGTTCTTATTGGCATTGGAAAATTGGAAATTATTAAAAGCGTCCACGTTTCAAAAAGGAGATTGGAGTTTGTAATAGATTCGGTCAGTTTCCTAAAACGGAATGGAACTCTACTCTGAGACATGTCGACAAGTAGACAAATGTTGTCCCATGGGCACTCAATGTACAATTCTCCAGAAACCTTCTATGGATGTTTTAATTTTCCGCCATGTGGTTTCTGTTTCGGTTGAAAATCTAAACTCACTGACTGACGCACTCACTCTCACTCACACTTCTATACTCAAAGGCAAAGGTTGGCGTGATTGACTTGAAGGTATTAGCTATGTGATTTACAAACTGCTATTTTTATGATGAGACTTTTTAAAATATTGCAACCATTCCGCAATAGGATGGCAAATGGTGCATTTTATACTTTTCTGGCGGACGCATGCCAGTGAGGTCACAGTGAGAGAACGGTAAAAGTGAAATTCACTCAGTCAATAACGTGTATGTCCACCATGAGCTTTGATGCATGGCTTGACACCTGCGCCTCATAGATCCAATCAAACGTCGCAAGAAATCTTGTGGAATGGGGTTCCATATCTGTGGAAGCACCTGGCTAACGTCCTGAAGCGTGACTGGGGTTTTTGACCAACGTCTCAATCTCCTCTCCATTTCATCCCTGATGTGTTCGATAGGGGACAGATCAGGGGATTTAGCAGGCCAGGGAAGGACGTTAACATTGTGCTGAACTGCCGAACGACCCTGGTGACATGAGGTCTGGCGTTGTCCTTCTGAGTGATCATTCTGCACCATCCTACTGGAGAAACGGTATGATGACTGGATTAAAACTTTCGTCTTTGTAACTGAGACACGTTAATTGTCTATTGATGACAAGCAAAGGTGTACTTCCAGCACTAGCTAACACACCCCAAACCATCACTCCACCACCGCTAAAACGGTCCTCCTCAAGGACACAGTTCCTAACATAACGCTCACCATGTCGCAGGTAAACACGGGTTCAGCCAGAAGACAATATGTCTCCACTCACATGCTTTCCACTGCAGATGATGTCTGCACCATTGCAGTCGTAGAAGTTGGTGACGTAATGTTAAAATGTGTCGTCTGGCAGGACGTCTAGCACGTATCAAATGTGCAGCCAGACTTAGGCGAACGGTCCCTAGCGATATCATGTTGTCAGGCTGTCAGTGTGACCGGTTGGAATCTTTGGCGCAGATAGGTGGTTCGAATCCAACTATCGTTGCGTGTCGTGGTTACAGGTGGACGGCCACTTCGGGGACGGTCTGCAACGACGGCGTTTTGGTGATAACGTCTCCACAAACGGCATATGGTGTGCACGTTAAACTGTTGTGGAACGTTGCGCTTTGGTGTTTTTTCCACAGGCTTAAGTGTATATTAAAGATTATTAAAATGCGTTATAAAATAGTTCTCATATAAAAAAAACAAATGTGTTGATCACACTAACTTTTGCCTTTGGGTATAGTTTAAAGAGAAACATGCTGTGTTTTATTATTGTGTTACCCATATGCGCACTGATACTTGTGAATGTAAATGCCCACAAATGTAAAGACAAACGGCTGTACACCTCTGTCCAGAAACCAATTTGTAAAGGAAAGATCATGATTGCATGCTTCCTCAGGTTCTGACAATTTATAGCTAGGGTCAGACTCGGGGCAAGCTGATATCATGTCTTCGGCAGATTCATTTACACTTGCTCTCTAATTTGTACTCTACATGCGACCTCTTCGATCAACCATTCAGTGACAATTTTGATGGTGGAACGACACCAGAAGCAAGTGCTTGATGATCTCTTCTAGGAAGCATCCGCTGTGTTTCATTCTACCTCTTAAAAACATAGGATAGTCATGTAATAATGACATTGAGCAGACATGTAGCAAGCAATCGGTGATATACGTTTGGTTCTAGCATCCGACACAGTATTGATGCACAAATGAGTTACTCTAGCTGTTTCCATCAGCGCGTAATATATTATATTTCAATTTCCTTAAATGATACACAAAAACATTATGTTTATATCTGTGATACTGAGAGATTTAGTGTTCAGGAAATAACTAGAATGTTCAAATGACATTTCATAGGAAGTTGGCTCTGGATTGTGAAACCGATCACAATTAACAGATCGTTCTACCTGTACCCCATTTGAGTCCAAAACGGCCGACAGAACATGAAGTGACAATGTTGAAATTAAACTGAGATCAACGCCTTAAAGTTTGAATCAAATCGACAATCAGGTATGCTGTCTTTGATAATGTTTTAAGCCTTTCCTTAATTTTCAACAACAATAAAAATGCACACTATATATAACATATTATTTTACTAATATAATTATAGTACATGTATACGTCGAAATGTAATGTATATTATTTTAAATCTAAAACATATTATTTATTTGTCCTGATTCTAACTTTAGATGTTAAGGTGAGTACACATCAAGATCTTTGATAATAATCTGCACTCACTGGTCTCTTTCGTCCTCATCGCCCCGACATGTCATTCACGGGAACAAATATACCAATGCTGGTACCCAGGAGACCACACTGAAATATTACACTGACCTCAATCTACAATAACCAGACAGAATCACGCTTAGTCGACCAGAGGTCTAATCGCAGATTATATTAGTGGTCAGATCTTTGACCTCCGTGTTTACGTTCTTGTGGAAGTCTCTAGGGGATACTTTATCTGTTAACCAAAGGTCAGTGTTTGACCTGTATTCATTGGGCATCTGGCGACTGAACTGGCCAAAATTGCCTCTCGTCTCTTTATTGCATGGGAGACTGACTTCTTCTTCACAACCTTACAGGCCATGAAAGTTAAATATTTGTGCACAGTAGTAAACCAGTGGGTTAAAAGCGCAAGCATAAAAGCAACAGTGAAGTTGATTACTATATGGTATCTGTATAAAAACATTTAAGGTAAATTTTATGGATTGAACTTTATTAGATATCCAAGAGCATTATCACGTTAGCAAAGTAAACTGTGTTCGTGTTGACAATGACGTTAGCGACTAATGAATATATCTTCTAGGAGTGTGGTTGTGGTTCTTTATGCATTTATTCAATATTTGCATTTTGATTTTATATAATCTCAGGCTTACATCATGTGTCAACAAAGTAAAAACATGAAAATGAACATATTGATACGTTCGACCATGTATGGTTAGCTGACTTTGGTATTATGCACTATCACTATGCCAACTCCAACATCTCTATACCCGGGTTTTCTACCCTGAATTCTTAATCGAAAACGCATCTTACACTTGTAAAAAGAGTAATATGGGATTGGATAGAAACTGAAAATCACGATCTACGGATGCGGTTGACTAAGCATTTCTGTGGTCATAGGAAACGGAATGTACGCGTTGTGCAAGCGAAAGCAATGGTGATTTCCAGCATGAAAAGATATAATTAAAGTTTAAAGTGTGTCAAAATTAAATACCAGCCCATTTCAGGTTCGTGTATGTCGCTGATCTTATTGTCAAATAGCCTGTAACCCCTTCCACTGATTTACCCCCATGAACTACACATAAATTTACGACCTCATTTGTTTCATATTATATATATATGCCTAAAGAAGTAGACGCTCAGTAAAGTATCCAACAAACTTTATGCAGAGATCGATCGCAGCCTGACCCTATCTATAAAACTCTCACCTTATGTTTACCAATATTCTATCAGCCCAGGCCTCAACTTTGGCGTTTCATTTCGCCACTTTTGAGGTACAGCCGAGCATGTTCTTCGAAGATGTCAAATGATTTCTGAATGAAGGAAATGTTCTTGTTGTTATTTTGGACAGATATATTAATGCATTTTAATTTGAAAGTATCTTTCATTGGCAAACTATTCGAATGGTTTACTAAGATGCATTGCCTTTGTTTAGTCGGATTGTAAAGAGTTGTTTTATGACGTTGGTGTTTACATGTATGACCATCGAAGGGGTTTGTTGGATTTATTCACCTGTGTTATATGCAGTTCACTAATTATATATTTCTTTGGTTAGTTTGCAACTCAGACAAATTTGTGCTCCCTTCAGAATTTGTTATGGCCTCCAATTACGGCAACATTCTGTCTGGATAGTATATCGTATGCATCTATATGCAGAGCGGTAGCCAGCTGTTAAGGAACAATGAAACGGTTGAATTCACTGTGTCCATCCTCCATGTGAACTGTGTGGTTTTCCTGCACATTTTCTCCTATCCTGCTTCTTATATCTTCACCCCACTGCACACTCAGCCTGATATGCAAATTAAAGTTAGGATTTATCACCACTATGAAGCTCTCCAGCTCTCCAGATCCTACGAGATGATGAAGGAAAGTGTGAAATTGCTTCAATTCGTCTCGAGTGAATATATCCATGTCTGAGATGACTGAGACCTGATGTCATAAAGACTTATTCACTGCCAGTTTCACTTTTAAGTTCCTTCTATTTGTCTGTTTGTTGCTAAAAACCGCAAGCATGTATTTCCGTACGCGTCCCTTTTCGAAAATAAATAAAGTTAAGTACCTTTAAAAAACTGTAATGCTTTCATTAAAAAAATAAACAGAAGCAAACGAACGCTTTACTCTAAATATGTTGTTTCTGGTAAGTTAATATTATTAACTGATTGTCTTTCAATGCTTGTTTATCATTGTAATGAATGTCAGTTAAAATTGGTTATCGGTATTGTAAATGCTAAATATTTTTGTAATTTGGAGGTAGTAAAATCGAAGGGTTACGGTACACGTACAGATCTTCAGCAGCCCCTGTTTGTCGTCAGAGGTGTTCAGTGGGATCGGTTGGTCAGGCTTGCTGACTTGATGTAGATGTATGCATGTCATCGCATGCATGTAGATGGATGCATGTCATCGTATGCATGTAGATGTATGCATGTCATCGTATGCATGTAGATGTATGCATGCATGTCATCGTATGCATGTAGATGTATGCATGTCATCGTATGCATGTAGATGTATGCATGTCGTCGTATCCGAATTGCGTAGATTGAAGCCCATGATGCTAATAACTGCGTTATCTGGCCTAGACTCGATTATTTTTATATAAACTGATTTAAACAAACTGATGTGCAAATGAAAGTGCACTTCTGGATTATTTAAAAACAAATAAATATTTTGAAAAGTGTTTTGATTGGGACTTACAAGTCTCAAACATTGTGTACATGTTGCCATACAGCCATACGTACGACTGCACAAGGAAAATCAACGCCAAACTATCACCTGCTCTTTGTGGGAGAGTGAGCGAGAGAGGTTTGCATGTGATTTCGTTATTTGAGTATTTTTTATTTTTTTATTTTTGTTTGTTGTTGTTTTGGTTGTTTTGCTTCTTTGGTGTGGGTTTTTTTGTTGGGGGCTGCTGCTTCTTAGATATACTAAAGTTCTACGTGTATATTCTTTTGTACCTCAGTTTGTTTGGCGAAACCATACAGTAGCCTCGTTACGCTAGTTAAAGCACTTCAGTATGAAAAAGAAAGAGGACACGCGCAGCAGCATTAGCCAGTAGAAATGCTCTTTAAATACGTCTTATTAAAAGTAACTGGAAACATCGTACTATTAGTGACGGGTTGATTTCCTGGCTGAAACGTAAAGCTTAACGTAGTAACTGTCGGCACTTAACAGTGTAATCAGTAGCTGACCACCAATGGTGTGGCCGAATAGTTCAAGATCAATGCATAATGAATAAATATTTTTGCAAGAAAAAGTGATATTAATTAGAAAGTCAAAACAACATTGGCCAAATACGTCATACCAGCAATAAGCAATATCAAAGCAAGTGTCACTTTTGCATGTTTTGAAATAAGTCTCTGTTCTTGATTCCGAAATATCGTTTGAAGCTCGCAGGAGTTCGGTGTCTACAACTTGGTGCTAAGTCCGCTGAAGTAGATAAGACTCACCACACAGAATGTACACATGTCTCGAATCGTCCTCGTACATATACCAAACAAATCAAGTTAGGGAACTACAACAACTAAGGTCGAATAGTTCTTGATTGATCTCCAGAGTGAACTCCACCTCCTCAATGTCCTTTTTGTTCTTCATCTTATGAAGTGAAGCTATTGGATCGTGATCAGTGAACACTTCAATGGAATAATTTGTAGTTGCCAAATACTTCTCAAACAGTTTCCATGACAAAGTCAAAGCATAGCTTTCTGGTAATGTTTCTGGTGAATGTCAAATTTATTTGAAAAGTCAAAAAGAGGACGGTTGCTGCCGTTTATAACGTCTTGTAACAATACACCACAGGCTCCAATGTCACTTGCATCAATTGACAGCTAAAACGTTTTATCAAAGTATTGAGCTTTTAAGACAGGAGAGTTCGCGCAATTCATTCCTTTTTGTTCATCGAAAAAGAAAAAATTGCAATACCTTTGAGGCTACATTTCACAGCTTTTCAGCTACAATCAAGCTTGCCCTTTCTTCCAAGATTTCAAAGAGCGTCATACAAGTCCTGCTCAGAGTGCATGTTAAGGTGATTAATTGATTTTCTTTGCATGCGTTGTTGACGGGTGCCTCGGGAGGGATAGGATACCCTCCTGTTTTAGCGAACATCTGGTTTCCTATCTTCTTGTTTGTGACTCACAAACAGTCTTGCTTTTGATGTTGTCGGAATTGCCTTGGTAAAGTTTGCTTATGATAATGGAAAGTATTTTGTTGCTTTTAATCTACTTTTATATTGATTGGTTTTACCTGACCTTTCCAGTTTCTATATAATGGGAACAAACGATTTGCTTGAGTAAATTTACATTTGGCTCCGACACCTTCTACTGAGATAGTCCTCTTCAAGTAATCGTCTCACTCCATTACTCCATACAGTGCAATCTCTGTACCTTATGGAACTAAAATAACTTCATTCGTGAGGCTGTGAAAGTGATATTCAGTTCTGTATGTATGAATGTCCAGGGAAACTTTCACCTTTCAATTTGGGAATCAACCGGTAACTTCTGTTACGTCAGCTGGCAAGTAAATGCCTGCAAATGAGAGTATTTTCTTGATCCAAGTGTCTCTGAAAAGACACCGAATGACTGCAAATCAACGAAATAGATAGCTCCCCAGAAGCTACGCCGATACCCTCTAATAAAATAATCGAGTTAGCAGAAGACACTTCGAACATGTCAGGAATCCATCTAACAGCAAATCCCCGCGTCCCAGTAATGCAGTAATGAAAGAAGATGTGAAATTATCACCTTTCGAAGAAAAGTCAAGTATTGCTCTCTAATAGCAACAGGTTTCGGTAGATGAACACCGGTAACACACTACTTATGCTCCACAATGTAAATGACATCAGAAATACCCTATATTTTGAGATTTGCAAATCTCTGAGGTTTGTGGCAGAATGAAATCAAATGACCTCGCTTCTGATTTTATCTACTTCCAACACATGACGACAGCCTGGTGTACATACAGATTGCAATCCGAAGTTCTAAGATTTCTGAACAGAAGTGACTGATCTATCTTGACGTTGATTACTCGACTGACTAGTCCTGAAATTACCTTGACCATTCCTAGCAGAGGAGGCGTTGAGCCAGAAATTTGTTTGTATGAGCAATTGAGTGACCAGTTGGAAAATCTAAACCCTAATATAGCTAATCTGTGTATGTTGGTACTGTTCATTCAAATAGGTCCTGATTGTCAGCTTGAAAGCTTCAAACAAAATAATCCGCCTCAACTTCCCACTTTTTACCGTAATGCTTTCATAATGGACACCTGTCAATTGTCCTTTTTTTCTGCACATGAGGATTTTTCACCACCCTTTATTTGACCGCCTATGCCCAACTTAGTGCCAAAGTTTTAGTGCCTAACCTAGCACCAATTCATAATCCTTCGATATCATCATAATGTATGCTAAAATCAACTGACAATATTGCATGTTGTTCTTCGGCTTTGCATGTCGAATTTGTTGCGATTTCTTCAAAGTACAAAAAACCTTGTCAGCTTCTTCTCCTGACATTTTTCTTATCGTTTTCCCTTTGAAGTCAATTTCAAGGTTTTTTTAGCTCAAAACTTTCTTATTTTTCTTCAGTCAGCACAGCGAAAGTTATATGATTCAAACTTTCCTTCTCCAGCCAAAGTATCAAGATACACAAAGTTTCTTAACTCTGATTTAACCACATAACACATTTGATAATCACAATGCTTCACTCTTAAAAATGCATGATAGTAAACGAAGGGCTTTGAACAGTATCTCAGTAATATATCACAGAGTATCCACTTAAAGTCCGAATATTTATGCAGGCCGTAAACGTTTATCACGTCAGGTGAAATCCCCCAGGATGAGTGCTAAACGAGAGAGATAATCCCCGCGAACTTGGATTCGAACCGTGATAATAATGTTTTGTCAGAATCCAGCAACTTCTGATGGGACAATTGTGACTATACCATGTGTGTTTCAGCATAATTACAGCTGTACAAAAATTGTTCGGGAAATATTGATCGGATGTGGTTGCTTTGCTGAATATATAGTGAGTGCGTGATTGCGTGTGTTTACGTTTTACTCTTCACTTTTAAAGTTGTGTGCCGTAGACATACCAGGATCCAATGATTGTCGTTCTGATCATCGATGTTTTGTGAGGGTGATTCAAATCGTCTCCGTGTATATCTGTTCTTGTCATGTACATTAATCATTTAGACATTGAGTTGTAAACTCATATTCATCGGTACCGCGGCTGTCCAGAAAGTGGAACGTTGCCGGTCTGGCCGTGCCATGCAAAAAGACCTTAATATATCGTACATTTGTTGTTTCCCTCCTGGCGATAGGGATTAAAAAATATATTAATGACTGGTGGTCTCGGCGTCAATAAACTGTATGTCAGTGGGCTAGCATTACCTAACCAGTGGGGTAGGCTTTCGTATAAAGCGTTTCCTGGAATAAAGCGTTAGCTCGTCCCATGTGAATGTGTGAATCCATTTTCGGGTGAAACCCGCCGTGATATTGTATTGAACAGTATTACAGCGGCGAAAAGCTCATTCGCCCACTCACTCACTAAACAATCGACCAGGCCAAGTTGCCTCAGACATGGACACCCGCACGCACGCACGCACGCACGCACGCACACACACGCACGCACGCACACACACACACAGGCCTGCTTGCTCGCAGAGGTGTATGCTCGTCGCTGTATTACTGGAATAATCTTTAACACTCTTCAGACTACATCCCACCTATTCTGAGTGGTACACATATATCCATCAGATCAGAAATGTACAATTACGTACAAAACGTGTACGGCACGAACATGTACGGAGACACGAATAAACCAAAGTACATCATCAACTAAGTGTACCGAGGGCTCGTTCATAGCACCAATTATCGTACATAATATTTTACTTCTATTTCAATCAGAATAACTTTAATCCTTTTTCTCCTGGGGGTCATCTGAAACCCAATTACGTTCAGGCAGGACACTTCTATGATTAACTGCCGTAATCTACAGCAGCCTCAGGAACGTCTTATCCACCAGACCTTTCCACCATGCTGGGGGCACCTACAGCTTTTGCTATGGTAGGTCGATACTGTCTCATTTGAAACAAGACACAAAACACTTTGCTTTTGTGTCTCTTTTGTGTAGCATTCTGCACTGAATACGCATATGTACAAAGCAATTTTGTGTTGCTGGGAGGGGCGGTGGGGTAGCCTAATGGTTAAAGCGTTGGCTCGTCACGCCGAAGACCCG
>VKKT01011979.1:20118-37250 GCA_008038995.1 Haliotis laevigata | reverse complement strand
TGGTAATTCACCTGATGGATCTAGCAGCTGATAGATGTAGATGTAACAGGAGAAGGCCCTTTAATTTAAAACAACAAGCATTCATACGATCAGAATTGTTTGTGTTATTTTTTCAGCCGATATCCGTAAGTACCGTGAGAATAGGAAACGCCTACCTACATATATTATGTGACACCAAACAGAACAAAGGATGCGTGAAATAGTCTATACGTCTATACACTCATGGGAAAAGGAGACATTGAAAGAAGTAGTGGTAAAATCCTTCCTAAATTTACAAATAAGTCTTGTAAATATTATCTTTATAAATTTGGAAATCTTTGGAAATATGATATTTCGACATTTTTGTAAATTATCATTTTTTTTAATGTGGTAGGCATATTATGAGACACCAAAGACAACATGTTCAATGGGATATAATAAATTGCATGTCATGAGACACCAGGGGTAAATTGTTACTACAAAAAAATCACGGATTAATAACACGAATTTTGCAGTCGGACTCTGAAACAACCACTCTCAAAATGCTTTTGATCAAAACGAACTTAGGCCTTGACAATTTCAACTTCACTGTTACTTCCAAATTTAGAACGACTATTCCTCGCCACATCATCAGTGTTGATGCGTCTCTTAACTCTCACACGACCAGCCGTAACATTAAGCAGTTCCAAAGATTCCAGCGCCGTCGATGTATGTTTGGAACATAAAGTAACACATGTGCCGTTTCTATTTAGTTTAGTGTACAAACTTCCTATCATCGCCAGTGCGAAATTCATCAGTATTTACAGTGAGTGAGTGGGTTAGTACGTAACGTCACATCAGCAAACTTTAAGCCATATCGTGACGAACACAAATTTGACATTGATCAGGAATACGTGTATACAACAAAACCTGTCGTCGAAGGACAATAAAACCACTAGAGTATCACACACGGTTACAATTAAAACATATCAAGTGAAATTAACTAAATTAAAATTCCAACAACATGACATGCTCTTCCCCTTCAGTGTCATCAACATGTGATGCCCACCACCTATAGTTCAAACAACATGACATGGTCTTCCCCGTTAGTGCCATCAACGTAACATGCCCATCACCTATAGTTTCCAGCAACATGACATGCTCTTCCCCTTTAGTGCCATCAACATGACATGCCCATCGCCTATAGTTCCAACAACACGACATGTTTTTCCCCGTTAGTGCCATCAACATGACATGCCCTTCACCCATATTCCCAACAACATGACATGCCCATCAATTATAGTTCCAACAACATAACATGCTCTTCCCCGTTAGTGCCATCAACATAACATGCCCTTCACCCATAGTCCCAACAACATATAATGCCAATCACCTATTGTTCCAACAACATTGCATGCTCTTCCCTTTAGTGCCATCAACATGACATGCCCATCACCTATAGTTCCAACAACATGACATGCTCTTCCCCTTTAGTGCCATCAACATGACAGGCCCTTCACCCATAGTACCATTTACATAACAGACCCGTTCTCTCAAACACCACCAATCCAATAACTCAATCATCTACTCTTCATCTCAATCAACAGCCCAACACACATATCCTTCTTGCAACCACGAACCCAACAGGTCCATCACCTTCACAAACATTAATCTAACAATCCCACCACGTACACTATTTCCAACATTGCGGACAGTAAATCCAAGGTCACATTTCAAACTAAATTTACAATAGAGCTTAATAACACAAACTGACAGAAACAGTTCATCATTATTCCACAGTTCATCATTATTCCACAGTTCATCATTTTGTCTTCCGCACTGTAAGTCCCCATGGTTCCTAGTATGGAGATCTACCTTCAATTCTTGCCGACCTACAGCTTTTATTATATTGGATTTTCTTCGGAAATATAATATTTGTACATTTACATGCTAGTTTAAGACACCATCTGTGATATTTATAATCCTTTGACGACTGATTATTTAACAACTTATTTTTATTGTATATGTAATACTTTTCTCGTCATTATATGGCTGAAATATTGCCGAGGTGACGTTTTAACTCACTTTCTCATTCTGTCTTCCACGTTCTCATTCAAGTAGCAGAATAATTATCTGTGACGATTTCTAATCAACTTCTATATATAGATCAGATTAATATACGTTTTTCATTTATACTGGGTCTACACAAGTTAACCTGACTATTATATCTACAACAACTATGACCTATGAGCGTGGGGGTTTAGTGATATACACCAACAAATCTGCAGGGATCCAACATCTTTCATCTGAGATCTAGTACGTTTTGGGGATTTTCTAAATGTCTGATGTGTGGGATATGTGATTAATATTATGTCGTTGCAATCTGAAATGTGTGACGTGTGTTTTGTTGCAGGAACAAAGCAACATATGTTCCGACGGGAGAAGAATCACAAAAAGTGGGTGATATCAATACGTTTGTCCAAATTATAATTATGCATGCATACAACATAACACTCTGAAAACACCTATTAGAAAAAGAGAATGTTTGGACGGGGACTATAAGGACTACTGGCATCTCTCACTCCCTGTGTCTGTACAAGAAAATGTGCCGCGTGTGCCATTGATGCTTATAGTTGCCATTTATGCTTAATGCATACATTCTACACTTACCTTGATCTGCTTATCACGTGTGACCAGGTGTATGATACGGCTCGGTAACGACTTCAAGCGTCTACATAAATCATGTTTCTTCCGAAATTCGTGTTTTTATTCTACATATTGCAACATAAGTGCAAGATTCATGAACTACTCCAGATATGAGAATATATATTTCCTCTTAGACCATTAGAGAGATACTTGCGGCCATCATCTGTGTAAATGTCTTATTGTGCATGAAACTGTAAATATGAAACAAAGGTCATGTAACAAATGTAACGAGACATCGGTGCCCAGGACTGGCACCAGCACAACATCTTGAGAGACATAGTAGAATAATAGTGTGAAACTTGCAAATTGGTGTAATCTGAAACCCTTAGATGCTTTGTAAAACTGGTTGCGATACGTCCGTTTTTGTTAGGTGAACCAATAAAGTTGTACGTTTCAGTTTCACAGTTTGTTGTCATGGGGGACACATCGGACGTAAAACGCAGACATCAGTCGGAACGCCTAGCATTTGTCTAGAAAATGCTATGTACAAGTGTTTGATTTTGAAAAGAAATATGTGGTTTCCTCTTTGCCAGTAGCAATCATTCAAACGAGGAGCAAATGGTTAAATGTTCATTACCCACCAAATAACAGTGGGTTTACAGGCTATGGTTAAGATCAGGTTATGAATTTCGAACCTGCACTATAGGTACCCTTGTGTTATTGGCTTTCGGGCGCTTAAACATTCGTCAACAACAATAATTGTAAAACACGTCATTAACCAAGAACATAATCCGAAACATTATAGTATTAGTCATTGTCAGACTGATGATAGTCAATGAGTTTTGAGCTGAGTTGAGTTGAGTTGAGTTGGGCTTTATGTCACATCGGCATTATTCCAGCCATATAGTGACAAGATCAAGTTTGCATACATGAACGTTTTAAGTCCAAGGTCCAAATGGGTTTTATGGCAATGAACATAGAACTTCGGTACATTTATAGAGTATTATTTATTAATATTTTTTAAATTCTGTTTGACTTTATTTTTTTAAATGAGTTAAAAAAAGGGTTCTCTTTTGAAAATTTAGAAAGCAAGAGAACTCATACTAGCATAGTAGCGTATGGCGAAAAATTACACCAATTTGACATGACCCACGATATTTTCTATATGACCCTGATAACTGAGGGCTGGTTAGCCATGGGCTAAATTTTTAGAAATTCTGGAATGAACATGGGTAGTATGTTCAACTGGTCAGCGACGTTCCATTTTACATAGAATGAAATAGTTTTGAATTTTGAACAATTTGCTTTTGGTGTATGAAGAATATGACCTTTTACAGATTGAAATCAGATCGTGGTACATGACGGGGCTCGTTGATATATTAGGGTGGATAAATCCTTCAAATGTAGGGATTAAGTTTCATTATTTAATCTGAGTTTCCAATAGCAACAAAATGGATGCGTTGAGTGTGGGCATGGTTTATGATCCATGGAAGTCATAACATTGCATCTATTATAACCCTCCTGATAACTTTTTTTTAGTTATCGCACAACATATCATCCATGATGTTCCACTCTACAATGAACATTGCATTAAACATTTTTACCTTCAGTGAGTGAGTGAGTGAGGTAGTTTTACGCCGCTCCCAGCAATATTCCAGCTATATGGCGGTGGTCTGTAAATAATCGAGTCTGGACCATACGATCCACTGATCAACATCATGATCAACGATCTGCGCAATCGGAAACCGATGACATGTGTCAACCAAGTCAGCGAGCCTGACCACCTGATCCCGTTTGTCGCCTCTTACGACAAGCATGGGTTACTGAAGATCAATTCTAACCCGGACCTTCACGGAGACATTTCATCTATTATATTCTACCAAACATTTTACCTTCAGTGTCTCAAGACTTCTCATCTATTATATTGTAACAAATATTTTACCTTTAGTGTCTCATGACTTCCCGTCTGATATATTCTAACATACATTTTACTTTCGATATATCAGGAGATGTCATGCATTACATTCCCGTGAACATTGTACCTTAGATGTCTCGTGACATCACGAGATCAATTGTATTCCAGGTAACTTTTAACCTTTGGCGTAATGACATTCCTTAGACACTATTCAATTGACCATTTCGTCTTTGGTGTTTCATGAAATGCCATATATTACATTTCACTTAACATTATACATTCAAAGTATTTGAGATTGATTAGCTGTGTTCAGAAGCGTTTGGAAATTGTCGTTTTATAGGCTGATGACAGGACACGAAATTTGTAGCACTGGTTATTCATTTCGATCATAGAAATCGCTAATCGTTAGCTACATATTGATCGATTATCAAAACAAAATTTCGAGTCCCATTTGGCATTAGCTATGATCCACTTCGTGCTAATCAGTGCCTATATTTATATTGATATTAACCAAATTAATTGACCTGACTCTGCATGTGTTTGTGATAAGTGGGGGAGGATACGTTCACGTCTGATATCCTCACTCTATGATGAGATCCAAATAAAGATGCTTGTCAAGAAGTCAGAGTTTATTTGTTAACGTGTTCGCTCGTCACGCTGAAGACGAGTTCCATTCTTCAGATGAGTACACGGTGTACAGCCCTTTTCTGGTGTCCCCTTGTCGTGATATTGCTGGAATATTGCTGAAAGCGGTGGAAAATCCGACACACTCACTTACATCAAGTCAGAATGTATTGTCAAGTTGGAAATAGACCCTTTATTCAGGCAATAAATGAATACACTTTACATCAGGTAAACTTCCAGTCAAACGCAGCTGTGTGTGTGTAACTAGAATGTCCACAGTGAAGATATGGTTTCAAAGGACGTCCATTTGCTTAGGCATTTAATCCTTTCTAGGATGCTAAAATTATCCCCCACGACAAAAAGACACACGTCAAGATTTCACAAAAAATCATTTACAAATCAGAGAAAATAATATAGGAAACACTTCAATTTAAATATGGAAATTTGTTTTAAACTGTAAACATAATTTGTCAGAAACAATTGTTATATTTTGTAAGTAAACTTTCTCAGCATACGGAAGATAGAAATATTGAACAATTAGCTTACAATTATCATTTTGCAGATTATAACACAGTCTCCATGCAATAGCATTGTATCATATACAAGGGAACAACTTTCCACTATATCACAAGCAGTACGGCACAATTAAGGTTCTTTCTGGAGTACCAAGAATACAGTAGGTGTCTCTGAAAAAAATCCATGAAGAAATAGTCCTTTGTCTGATGATATTTCGTAGTCGGCATTGTGAACGAATGCACTGCTAAACGGAACCATCTATATCTTATCTGCGATAGTTACTGGCAAAGCAATATTGTATCTCTAAAACTGGGAGATATTCGAAAATAAAATAATTCACCATTGCAGAAATTGCTACATATATAGAGTTATAGGTAAGGATAATTAAACGAGGGAATGCCAATGGGCGTATCTTGACAATCACAGATCACTGTGCTAGGGTATAAACAACCATGAAAGTGTATCAAGCCCAGGACGTATAAGATGACCTGATCAATAAGCGTTGGTACCGGCGCGATTGTCTAAACGTTCGTTTCGGCATGGTCCGAATACATTTTCTCAATGACAACTTGACGAAGTCTTATCCAGTCCTCCTGCATTCAGTGCCCCAGAGACATCGTATCTGGTGTTCTTTAAGATTGGCGTACCAATCAACGTTCTTAGTGGAGATTATTGGAGAAAAGGAACCGAAGCATTCTGGTGAGCTTTCAGTTTCATACTTGCTCGCACGTGACAGACGTTTTAGCCTTGAAAGGCAAAATGTGAGTAACCGTGGTGGGCACACGACACAAATATTGGCCCGTTGACAATGTCCAAAGATCTTTCAAGTGACAGTAACATTCTGGATGTCATGGTCATCTGGTCCCATTACTGACCAACCTGAAAATCGGCCACATTCGAGGCCCATCCTAAATTTTGACGTTCGAATGATCACGATTCGTGAAGATATGGGTTAGAATTGGTATTCAGTAGCTCATGCTTATCGTGAGATGGAACTAACGGGATCGGTTGGTTAGGCTTGATGAATTTATTGACACATGTCATCTTAACCAAAGTGTGTAGACCAATGCACATGCTGCTGATCTTGATTATGTACTGGCAATATCCAAATAGCTGAGATATTGCTAAGTGCAAACAACCAAAAAGATGAAAAGGAATTTGATTCGCTGTTTGTGCTCAATTTCATGTAGCTTAGTTTTTGAATACTCGAACTTAATATCTGTTGTTGCCCTAGGTTGCCCTCTTACAACCATCAACGGATTTACCATCATTTAAGTTTTGTTTCTGTAAAAACCGAGTCTGAACTCTGGAAATCACAGATTTTGATAAATTTGACAAATCGGCTACCTCCGCTGACAGTTGCCTTTGTTTACATGACCACAGACCATGCATTAAACCAAGAACTAAATTCGTTGCTGGCGTAAGTAAATTCAAAAGTAATTTGACAACCTACACCCCAGTGGTAAGGGATGAATTGCACGTCCATGATTTTGTTGAATCGCACGTTTACGTTGTGTGCAAACAATGCACAGCATAGTCGACTGAAAAGCAGTATCTCTGGTAACATATACACAGTATTTGAGACTTGGTAGTCACAGTCGGCTCCATTTTGAAAGCATATACGACGGGTCGAAGCAACAAGAGCGTTTTTTCTTTTGTACGTCAGTATATTTGATCAACGAATTTGAGATAGTTACATATCAGTCAGGTTTATGTTTACCATTATAATCGAACTTCCTCTTAGAAAAAAGATGTCATCACTTCGTGATACTGACAAAGAAGTATTATATATCTTAGAAGTTTGTGACAACACATTGTTAAGTATATACTGAACTATTCTAGAAACGCATCAGCCTGTTATCATTGATCATGGAAACAAACATTAAACCTAGACCATGCGTGAAGTAATCTATCTATGACAGGTAAATGTAATGAACACTGAGATGAAGTTTTTGTCTTCATTCACCACGGAAATTTATCCCGGTGATGCGTTTCTAATGTAGTTCAGTATAACAGAGGTTTTCCAAGACTCATTCTTTCATGGGGTAAGACAAAAGATTACATCGAAATATATAGTTCCATTACTGCTTAAGTTTACATACCTATTTTGGGTCTGATTCAGGCGAATGATACCCATTGATCTGCCACGAAGTGGACTTGCATATATTGTATCATCTTGGTAAGCTTGGTAAATATTATAAAAGGCAACGACATTATTTCGGAAGTAATATTCTGCAACAAAGACATCTTATAAAGCACCTTGCCTCTGTTGTAGTAAAGAACTTGTAAATCTGCATCAACGGCGAGATCAGTTCTTGGTGAGCAAGACTTAATCATACGAATGTTCTCCCCACTGTATGTGGCAGAAAAAACATCAGTGTGAGAATTTCCATAAATCAACCTTTGCTTGGTATCCAAGGACAGACTATATATTTGTATAGTGACTAGATTTAAAATAGCTGTGCAGTTTGTACCGTTCACAAACAATCGGTATACTCTTGCCTGTCCCAAACATGAGACAAATATTGTTTGTTTTGCATCATCAACGGTCATACCGATAACATACTTACCCTTGTCTATAATAAGTCTGTTCTTGCCATCTAATGCTACTGACGCAATGCGGTTTGGAGTGGTTGAAGCGATAAGAAGACGCTATGAAGAAGGCATAAAGACCAGTGCCTTGACATCGCGTTGCTGCAGATGGGGGTGTTTCTCCACTGATGCATTTTGCAGGAAGAGCTGGGATAGAGCCCCCTCAGAATGAGATATCAGCAACATACGCGCTTGTATTCCAGGGATCCTTGCTTTCATGCTGCCACTGCCTTAAGGTAGAAATAGAAAATACAACCGTGCAGTCATGGAATGGACATTATGTGCGGGACTTTTTGTGAATTACTTAATAATATAAAGTTAGCTTATGTTTGTTCAGAAAGACATGTAATACCAGCGTTGAGCTTCAAGATGCGTTATCATTTGGTTAACAATCCAGTTTGGTCACACAATTGGATCACTATAACATTGGTCCTCGCGCGTATGACCAAAGGCGACAGACACACTGGCAAACCGACCCTTCCCCTATGATAGCGAGTTCAGAAACATGCATAGTGTTTTACTAATAAGTAAAACACTCTGTGCTACACTAGCAATCAAAGCATAGACGTGATGGTCATACTGAGCGATATCAACGACCACATTTGCCAACAAAATTGAATAATGTTTTACCTTTGCTATAATACTGCACATTCCTTTTTGTCTTCTTTGGTGATATGCTTCTGACAACAACAGTGTTATACAGGTGGCACATCTTAGCTCTTTTCTTGAAGAAGAATGATTTACATCTGGGATCACTGGCACACTTTATCCCACAACCAACTTTACTGGGACATGTTGAAGACTTGAAAATGTGAGAGGCAGATATCTTCGTTTGGAATTTGAGATGGAATGAGGCTACAGGGAGCTGCTCCCTTTGGGACAACATACCTTGCAGAGACACCATCAATGATAGGATAGTGAAACAGCACATCAGCATAGTGACAAACTTACAAGAAGACATGGTTGTCTTCTGACCACAAATGGTATGATTGTCAAGTCCGTGGTATGTATGTTTGACAGTGTAATGTGAAACCTCCAAGGAAATCGTCCTCCTTTGACAACCATAAATACATTCTAAATCCACATGCACATAAGAATTGTCTCAATAACAAGAAACGGAGCTGAAGCAAAACGGCGTGTCTTTTCCTTTAGCATCATGTACATCGTATCTCGTACTATTTCTGTACTTTACATGTTCTTCCTCATGTTGTGCTCGGTTATTTGAATGTAACTTTGACATAATATTTCAGTTAACCTACAGTTAGAATAGGGTTGAAAGGAATCCATTCAAGCCAAATGTCATTTCTGCGGATATGATGGACATTTTATGTTTTCTTTCATTTCTGTCATTTGCCATTTTGCAAGAATCATGGGTTATTTTGAAGACCTGCATTTAGCATTTATTACACCCTAGTCACTAGTGCTGCATAACTGGGGTCCATGAAAATCCGGGTTAGAATTTGTCTTCAGTAACGTTATACGAACCTGTCGACGAAGGACAGTAAAACAACTACAATATCACAATTACCACTAAAACTAGTTGGGAGAGTTAAAACTGATAGCAGTATTTGGACAATACAATACACAAAACAGGCTGTAGATCGCCGATTATTTACAGACCACCGACACATAGCTGGAATATTGCTGAGAGCTTCATTATGCAACAAACAAACATCCTATGTGAGCATGTGCAAGGCACAACATATTGTGATTAATTTTGTGAATTTAGTTTGTTGAGTGGATATTTATGTTCACATCTCAACTCAAACAGTCTTTTTATTCAGATGGGTTCTCATTTAGTCATCAGTAGTGTAAGAGAAAGAAAATTAACTAAGAATTGTTTATGTCTAAAGTCTTTTATTGCTAAAACTTGGTTGGATATGACTATTGACAATATTCATCTGCATACTGTTTGTTTTTAACTGTATCAACACAATAAATGTTCACTGTCATCAGCTAAATCTAGAGCACTTTCTGATAGCGAACAAAGATGTACATGTGAAATGTGTCAGCAGGATACTTACATTTGATTAATATGTTTTCTTCCGAGGAAAATACAAAAGAAACAAGTCGTCAGACACTCCTTGTCCCATATCTGAATATATCATTCTTCCTACTCAGCTATGTTCCAGCTTTATGGTGGCGGTCTGTAAATAATCGAGTCTGGACCAGACAATCCATTGATCAACAGCATGAGCATCAATGTGCCCAATTGGGAACCGATGTCATGTGTCCAACAAGTCACCGTGTTGTAATAAATGACTGCGTAAAAGATAGAATCATCAGAAACGTGTACCCCATTTTTTAAAGCAAAAGTATTTGTACTTATATCTTAATTGCGAGAACAGTTTCTGTTTTCTCACCTTAGCCATTTTGTATATTCCACTGACAACCACGTGACCTGATCACTCGTCACGTAATATGTGACTAAGTTGAGTTGAGTTGAGCTGGGTTTTACGTCACATCGGCATGAATCCAGCCATATAGTGACGGGATCAAACAAGTGCTTTTTTCTGTCGTTTTTTGATGGTAAAATGATGTATTGTATTTTATTGGGATGCAATAGAAATGGTGAGGGACACCATATCTTCTGTTTTCCAAGTGAAAAGTCAGCTTTAGAAAGGCTTGAATTTACAGGCGTCAATTGCATTTCCCGTTTTGCTCTGCACAGGCTTAACAATTTGCAAACTGGCATAAAATATAAACTACAGTGCGTCCTATATGTGCACCTATCCGACAGAAACAAATCTTTATAAACAGTAACAGAATTATTTTACAGAGTTATTACGAACTCAGTGTAGCCAAAGGTCCCAATACAGGATCCAAATGTTGAGTGCCCATCCCACGCCTCTCCATTTATTGCAGGCGGAATTATTCTAATTACTTATACTTATTTTAATTACGAATTTGAATTGCAATTTTAATTAAAAAGCAAACTTTTGAAACGTCCAACTAAGTTTGGACGTAGTTTATTTCTGTGTATTTTTACCGACCTCTCATGGAAACTATCATGAAGATCGGTTCATTAGATAAATACAGATCACAAACAACACAGTATAACTAATCAACTAGAAGAATGCAACGAACCCGACATGATCCCGGTATTACTTTGCACGAGAAAAATATAGTGTCACCACGAGATGAAAACACGTTCAGCATGTGGTAAAAAAGTGAGTGAGTGAGTTTAGTTTTACGCCGCACTCAGCAATATTCCAGCTATATGGCTGCGGTCTGTAAATAATCGAGTCTGGAGCAGACGATCCAGTGATCAAGGTAAAAAAAAAGTAATGTGGAGCGCATCATATCCAATCACCAATATCATGCATGTATTGAGTTTCACTAATATAGTTGTCCAATAAAAATAAACTTCAGACGCATAGTACATTTTTAAGGTTATACCNCAAGAAGACATGGTTGTCTCCGACTCCTGACCACAAATGATAAGATTTTCAAGTCCGTGGTATGTATGTCTGACAGTTTAATGTGAAGCCTCCAAGGAAATCGGACTCCTTTGACAACCATAAAGACATTCTAAATCCACATGCACATAAGAATTGTCTCAATAACAAGAAACGAAGCTGAAGCAAAACGGCCTGTCTTTTCCTTCAGCGTCATGTACATCGTATCTCGTACTATTTCTGTACTTTACATGTTCTTCCTCATGTGGTGCTTGGTTATTTAAATGTAACTTTGACTTAATATTTCAGTTAACCTACAGTTAGGATAGGGTTGAAAGAAATCCATTCAAACCAAATGTCATTTCTGCGGATATGATTGACATTTTATGTTTTCTTTCATTTCATTCATTTGCCATTTTGCAAGAATCATGGGTTATTTTGAAGACCAGCATTTAGTATTTATTACACCCTAGTCACTAATGCTGCATAACTGGGGTCCATGTAAATCCGGGTTAGAATTTGACTTCAGTAGCCCATGCTTGTCGTAAGATGTGACTAACGGGATCGTGTGGTCAAGCTCACTGACTTGGTTGTCACATGTCATCGTATCCTTATTGCGTCGGTCGATTCTCATGATGCTGATCACTTGAGTGGCAATTGCAGACTCGATTATTTACAGTGAGTGAATGAGTGAGTTAATATTGAACGTCACATGGGCAATATCTCAGCCATATCGTGATGAAACCAATGTATACAATAAAAAGTGAAATGAGAACATTTGACATTGAAATGGAATATATATATACATAATAAAAACCTGTCTACGAAGGACAGTAAAACAACTAGCATATCACAATTACAACTAAAACTAGTTAGAAGAGTTAAAATTGATAGCACTATTTGGACAATACAATATAAAAACAGGCAGTAGATCGCCGATTATTTACAGACCGCCGACACATAGCTGGAATATTGCTGAGAGCTTCTTTATGCAACAAGCAAACATCCTATGTGAGCATGTGCTAGGCACAACATATTGTGATTCATTTTGTGAATTTGGTTTGTTGAGTGGACATTTATGTTCACATGTCAACCTGTCTCCAACTCAAAAAGTCTCTTTATTCAGATGGGTTCTCATTTAGTCATCAGTAGTGTAAGAGAAAGAAAATTAACTAAGAATTGTTTATGTCTAAAGTCTTTTATTGCTAAAACTTGGTTGGATATGACTATTGACAATATTCATCTGCATACTGTTTGTTTTTAACTGTATCAACACAATAAATGTTAACTGTCATCAGCTAAATCTAGAGCACTTTCTGATAGCGAACATAGCAATGCTTTGGAATTAGTTCGAACATCGCAGTTTTCATTTTAAAACAAAGATGTACATGTGAAATGTGTCAGGCAGGATACTTACATTTGATCAATATGTTTTCTTCCCAGAAAAATACAAAAGAAACAAGTCGTCAGTCACTCCTTGTCCCATATCTGAATATATCCTTCTTCCTACCTCTGTGTCGATGTTTATATTGGAGAAGGCATTGTTCAGGTAGGTGTTTCGCTTTGTAACTATTTATTTTATCAAATCTGATATGTCCATATGTAATCACAATTTCAAACATCTTAAACTTTTTGTGCACCTGTCGTGAAAGTCCAAAACGCAATTTCCGGCAAAGTAGCCTATAATAAAAGGAGATTTTTCGTTGCTATAAACAAGTACATATGTGGGTCCAAAAAGCAATTGAAACTCGGAGATACACAAACGTGGGCGTGTCATTAGCTACACGCAGAACCATATCTCAGAAATGATCAACAATTAATTTCATATAACCTTTTGTACTCAACGTAAGGTGACTTAGATTTTTTGGCAGTTGCAGTGTTAAAAGTAACAATGACAGAAACAAGTTTTGAGTTGATACAGGTTACGATTGAAAAGAAAATAGGAATAGTTAAGCATTGTATTAAACTTAGTGCTTATCATCGGAAGCCTTAGCATTAAGAAGACGTATTTGGACTTACGATAGTGTGTACTGTAATTAGCTCCTTTCGTGCCCTTTGAGCTTATATCGAAACGTGTATTTGTGTTAAGGGTGGATATTTTCCTACGCCATTCATTGCAAATTACAGTTGAGCATTTCCCAATGTCATTCAATAGATGTTACAGTGGAACATTTACTGTTTCAGTCATTTCTGAGGTCATTCGATAAGTCTGTTCCTTATGCACGTGTAATATGTGAAGATTGAAAAGGGTGTACATAAGCTGGTTCAAACAGAAAATATTTTGGAAAACAAGGAATTCAGTCCAAAGAACATTCAATAGAGAAGGGGCAAGTTGTAGCGAGGTACAAAGTATTTACTATTCATATGAAAATACAAATCATAATATTTACTGAAACATATGTGCTATATATCATACTATCGTTTTGCAATAAATGACTGGGTAAAAGATAAGGTCATCAGAAACGTGTACTCCATTTTTTATAGCAAAAGTATTTGTACTTACATTTTAATTGTGAGAACAGTTTCTGTTGAATTTACAGGCGTCAATTGGATTTCCCGATTCTCTGTCCGCAGGCTTTACAATTTGCAAACTGGCATAAAATATAAACTACAGTGCGTCCTATATATGCACCTTTTTACTGAAGCCTCAATTATTCTAATTGCTTATACTTATTATAATTACGAATCTTAATTGCAAATTTTAATTAAAAAGCAAACTTTTGAAACGTCAAACTAAGTTTGGACGTGGTTTCTTTCTGTGTATTTTTACTGACCTTCCATGGAAACAATCAGGAAGATAAATACAGATCGCAAACAACACAGTATAACTAAGTAACTAGAAGAATGCCACGAACCCGACATGATCCCGGTATTAATTTGCACGGGAAAAACATAGTGTCACCATGAGTCGCACGAGATGAAAACACGTTCAGCATGTGGTAAAAAAATGAGTGAGTGAATGAGTTTAGCTTTACATCGCACTCAGCAATATTCGAGCTATATGGCGGCGGTCTGTAAATAATCGAGTCTGGACCAGACAATCCAGTGACCAAGGTAAAAATAAAAATAAATACATTAAAAAAAGTGATGTGGAGCGCATCATATCTAATCACCAATATCATGCATGTATTGAGTTTTACTAATATAGAAATACATTTTTAAGGTTATGCCATTTTCGGATCGATACCTTCATATTTACATCCAGGTTCAAAAATGTAATTCGATAGTGTCTCCGCTGCACTGGATTCTTCTTCTTCATCTTCACTAGATGTTTCTCTTACATCATGTTAAAAATGACAACCGGAACATGTTTTACTGCTTCAGAATCCATGGCCACTGGCAATTTGTCCGGTACCCTGGACAAAGTGGAAGCAATGGGCAATAGGCACACAGGACATCATGTCACGTGATACCTGCTTCTGTTCATTAACTGCCGGGTGTTTCCGGAAATAGTAGGAAATACGAGTGCGTTTTGTATCCGTTTATTGCCATTTTACAAACTTATTATTCAGTTTCAATGTTGGAAGGTGACTTTTAGAATGCTTTTGCCCATACAAACATGGCGTTTGTATCAGAACCGTAATCTAAATTCGTGCATAACCCTGATTCGGGAATCGCAGTGATTATCATGCTAACTCGTAATTAAGTCTCGTATGACGTCACGAAGCGGTGCTTTTGATGTACACACAATGCCACGCCTCGCTGATAAAAATTTCCGAATCTCTGCATTACACGTAAATACACTAAATCTAATTGTTCGGCACTGAGATAAATAGCTCAAGATCGCTAATGCCACCAATATCAAATATTATTTATACAAAATGTCAAGTAAATAAGATATATAGGCACCAACCATGTCACATCTCGTCGTCTACTTTCCTAGGTGTCAATACTTACTGCAGTGGGCTGTCGTATATAGTGAAATAATGTAACCAACTACGTAGTCCCCGAAACAAGGTGACATGACTTTTTGTGGGCACACGAATGTGTGATGATTGAATATGGCTTCGGTAAACAAACGTTTCATCCACGACGAGTGGAATATTAGGCATTTTCAATTTGCTGAATCATTGAATTAAATGATCAGTGAATATACAAAATGAAATCGTGCATTTAAATATGATTTTCACCGCACTTGCCTTATATCCACAAACCAAGGTTACACTATTGATTCTCATTTAAATACCTGTTAATAAAGACGACGACTGTAATACGTGTAACGTGGCAGGAAAACGAAATTGTCGCTCAGGGTTCAAAATATAAATAGACGGAAATACGAATGCGTTTTTACGTGTTTATTGCAATTCTACAAACATTTTGTTTAAATTTAATCATGGAAGGTGACTGTTAGAATGCTTTTATCCTTTCAAAACTAGCGTTAGTATTCTCATTTAAATGCCCGTTAATAAAGATGGTGATTGTAATATGACAGGCAAAATTAAAGTGTCGTTTTATATTTCAATTTTCGGAATGTTCAGATCTGAAATCTGATAAATGGAAATTCTCCAGGACCCTCCACATCGAGCGCCTTTATCTCCTTTGCACGGGGATCTGCAGTCTGAGTCATCCATCACACTGTGTCCCTTGCTGACTTTATCACCACAAAAGCATTGGTTACCATGCTGCGACACAAGGAAAGCAATACAAGCTAGAATGGCAGAAACATTAGCATGGCACACAATATATTATAACTTATTGCACTATTATGCGTTTATGTTTCATTGTTTTTGATACAATGTAAACTGTCTCTCTCTCGAAAATAGTAAGAACAAGAGCGTACCTCGATGCATTTGTAATGCCTGCAGAAAACCAGGCCGTAGTTCATTATTTGCCTCTATATATTCCACTTTGGGAATTCCTTCCCCTAACTATACTGAAATAAGAGTGACGTAATTTCCAATTTCTTTCTGACAACGTTAATATCACGTCACTGAGCAACGTTGACAATTAACCTTATGATAACGACGCTTCTTATAACTTGGTGTAAAGATAGAGTTTCCTCTCAAACTCCCAACAACATGGGTGTTTACTCGAAATACACTTTGAGATTCGGTCTTCACTATTCAGCTGCAGCTTCAGAAAACACACGACCACAACAACATCCAAATTGACGAATAAACATTGAAGTGAATTTCTGCTTTGTTTCTTATGTAGTGTTCACTACTGGGAATTAAGACAAAAACCGTTTCTACCGCGTATATGACCAAACTATTAAAATGTGCCAGCATCAAATAACTTTAACCATGTGGCATCAGATTTCCCATGTTGGCTCGATGTTTTGGGGATTTGTTTTTCTACTGTCACAGACTTTCTGTAATTATCTAAGATATCATATTTTAAAAATTTCCCCCACATGTAAATCAGTATAGCAAATATTTTTTCTTCATTTTTTCTTATTCTCTACTTGAATAACCTTTTTCCTTTTTCCATAGATAGTGCGATACAATAACAAGATAAATTAACTTCTATAGACATTATCTTCT
>VKKT01011955.1:12560-24319 GCA_008038995.1 Haliotis laevigata | reverse complement strand
CGAATTACTATGCGAACCTTTGAGGTAGTCTTCGAGTACAAATCCTCCCTGTCAGTTCCCCTCCCATAATGCCTCTCGCGGAAGCGTGATCACCTGGGAATAGTCGTAGGGCTACAAATACATCTGCATATTTATCCATTACTTCAAGTTGTTTGTCAACAGTGCAGAGAAGTTGGAGTATGTTTAGTCTCAAACATGTCTGTAGACCTATTACTGGAGGGCTTTCAGTGTCCAGTACAATGAACTCTTCAGCTAATGTCAAGTTACTTTCCCACGCTGGCCTTCCTACGCTGATATTCTGATTCCACCATATGCAAGGAGATTGGTACGTGTCGGTCCATGGCAGTGGGTTTGTTTATTTCCTTACTTTGGTAAAGCTTTTCAGGAATGATATTCATCATTGCACCTGTATCGATTGTGAAGGTTACTTCACTTGTGGTATCTTGTTGTCTCAGCTTCAGCTTCACGAAAGCTTGATAGTCATATTTGACTTCTTCACCTGTAGTGTCTGTGGATTCTATGTACAGTTCATCACAGAGCTGTAGCATGGCTCCGATCCTGTGTATTGTAAGTGCATTGGTCTTCACTTTCTTCATCAAGTATGTTTATTGCTTTTGCATAATTGACCTTTTCAAAATGACCCCATTTGCTACATTTCCTGCACTGGTGCCTGTTTGCTGGGCACTGACTTGAGGAAGCATGTGATCTATTGCCACATCTCCCGCATGCATTAGACTGGGTGTACATGCCTTTAGGCATTTCACTAATTTCAGCTTGACCTTGGTCCTTCTGATATAACCTGTATCGCTGCTGTGCCATGGACTTCTTTTCACTCATTTTGTCCATCCTAATACGGGGCGGTGGGGTAGCCTAGTCCTAAGTGCTGAAGGCCTGGGTTCGATTCCCCACATTGGTACAATGTGTGAAGCCCATTTCCGGTGTCTCCCGCCGTGATATTGCTGGAATATTGGTAAAAGCAGCGTAAATCCATACTCACTCCATCCCAATACTGTTGATAGACTTATTTTCACCCTCGATGCTTTTAATTTGGGCCTGTGCCAGTTCATGTGTCTTTGCTATCTCGATTGCTGATGTAAGTATTAGTTTATTGCCTTCACTGATTAGCTTTTCTCTGACCCGGTGCACATTCTATCTCTTACTCGGTCATCAATTTGGTTTCCGTATTCACAATCCTTCGCTTGAATCCTGTGAAGTCGTCCATAGTTTCGCCGGGCGCTTGATTTCTCGACAGAAATAGGAATCTCGCTTGAGCTTGGCTTAACATACTACTTGTATGCTTCATATACTATGTCCAACTTGTCTTCATCACTGATGTTTGGTGTGTTAAAAATGTCTCTGCCCTTTTGATTCACCCAAATTAGCAAGAAACTTATCTTTGCTCTTTCGTCTTTGCCACTGAGAGGTTCGCTGAACATGAGGTCAACATGTGTGCGAAAATGCCGCCAGTTTTCATGGATATTTCCTGACTCCCAGTTCATCTGAGGTGCAGATACTCCACTAAAATCCACGCTTGTGCGATTGTCTCTACTTCTGACACCATGTTTTATTCCTTCATGCAAGTTGCAACATTCATTCCAAGGTTAAACACATGTAGCGTTACGTAGGCGCCATGTTTCTACATCAGAATGAGGCCCTTAATGATGGTCATGTGACCATATGCAGAAGGTCTATAAATAGCATGCATTAAGCTCATAACAACGTCAATAGACCATTTTCATTTCTCTCATCTTCACGGAGAACATGAGTGAAAATGCGAAAGGGATGTAACTCTAATAAAACTAGCGTGATCATGCAAAGGGATGTCACTCTTGGTACGTATCAACAAAATCTATTTTACTTAGGTAAAATGTTACTTCGATCTGTATTGTGTGTTGAAAACATTGCAGCATGCACTGTAAGTAAAAGTTGATAACTGATGTACTGTGTGTCTCAGTCTTGAGATATTTGGTGTATGATATCGTGATGCCATATTTACACTGCTGACCAATTATTTCAAGGTTTGGTGCATAAGGAGGAAATTGTGCCCTGGTGAATTTATCTCTGAATAATATTCACGCTGTCAACCCACACCCTGTAGCCTTGTGACACCAAATCCCATGTTTCGAAATTGATAGTAATCTATAAGCAAAATGCGGTAGTATTTCACCACACTAAGTCTTGTAGGAGTTAGCAAATAGCGTAGGTCAGAGAATAGAGCAGTGCTTTATATGTGACTGTGGACATGGAAACCAGAAAATACCGAAATTGGGCATTAAACGTCAGATAACTTAGACTTTTGTGTTTATTTATGAATACAGTAATTTTGTTCAGCTCAAACCAAACCTAAATGTAGTATAATAGTGCAATTGCAACTATATTAATCTTTGGATATTTACAATATCGTCATTGGAAAGCCAAAAACTAAAGTCGTCCCACTTAGTGGAGAATGGGTGTTTAAGTCTTGTTGGAGTTAGCAAATTGTTATGTCTATAGCTCTATAAATAGTATTGGTAAATGTGTACTGAAATACATCCTCCGAACATTAATGATGTCTGAGAAGACGTGTAATGCTGATTAAAGACGATGCACAACTAAAAACAAGGCCATTATTCAAATATGAATATGCATGATCAGCTGATGTCAGTGATGTATGATAGTTCGCGTTCAAAGTTCTGAAATGAGCATGGATTTATCTTGCAAAAAGCCATAGTACATAAACACAATAAACGATGAAAAGTAGTTATCAGCTTCAAATAACTGCTATGAGATCAGAGGTCCTTAGAATATACTGTCATTAAAATCTCAATGAGATACCTTTGTAAAAGCCATCTTAGAACCGCTGCTGTCCGTGTACTCCCGAGCACTTTTAGAATACAGCCTGCGATAGGTCACGTCACTAAGAGATAAGATAAGAGGAAAGGCTGAAAAATCTAGCTGAAAAAATCATTACAGATCCCTGACATAGTTTACATGCATGTTTTAACTTTTACCATCTGACCGTCGGTACAATGTGCCGACGTGCAAATCCAAGCGATCTATAATGTTTGTTGTACCATTATCAATTTCTTTGTTGAATAACCACGTGTTTATGTATTTATTTGGTGTACGTGTCTTCAAGTTCACTCAGATGTAAGACAAATTCCCTCGCGGGCAAGAAATAATTATCTAATGTTATCCCGACAGCTAAACGACTGAACTGCGTCAACAACAATGTGCAAATGTAGGTCACGTGTGCTAAAACAGGTCTGGTCTCTTTAGGATGAATCGCAAACATTAGGCATGTAAGGGGTTTTGTTTTTTGTTTTTTGGCTTTGTTTTGTTATGGCATTGAATCTTGGGAACCAATAAAAAACACACCAAATGTTCAAAAGTCAGGTACATACACTCAAGGTCAAAAGAAAGTGGCCTGTGCTAAAAATCTTAATAAACATCAACACAGACAAAAAATTGATTTCATATCTATTTATGTTGATAGTAACGCCACTTGCTCAACATCCGGAGCTTATTACAACGTCAAACGTCAAATGTTTAAGCAACATTTAATTAAATGACCCTGGTATCAAAAGGCAAAGTTGCATGTTTTCAGTTCTTGAACAATATCTGTGAACTCTAGATTAAAACAAATTGTCAACGTTTAGGTGTGCATTACTTAGTATGGTGTGTGTCCTCCTTCTGCATTGATACATGCAAGTACTCGCCGTCTCATTGACGTTGTGAGACGTCTAATGAAGGCTTTTGGGATATTCCTCCATTCCTCATGAATGGCCAGTTCCAGTTGTCTCAGATTTGCTGGAGGGTTTAGTCTCATTCTGATTTTCCTGCCCAGAAAGTCCTAGAGGTGCTCCATTGGTGAGAGGTCAAGGAAACGAGACGGCCAAGGCAAAACGTTGATGTTATTGGTTCCCATTGAAGTCTGTCACAATCCTAGCTGTGTGTGCAGGAGCATTTTCTTGTTGAAATAATGTCCCTTGGTGTTGATTACCGAAAGGAAACACAACTGGTCGAATAACCTGGTCAATGTATTGTGCTGTCAGGTTGCCTTGAACTGTGACCAAATGTATCATTTCGCCACAGCTACCTCCCCCAAACCATAACACTCCCACCACCATGAGCCTGAACCTCCATAATGCATGACGGGGCATGACGTTCACCACGACGGCGATATACACGTGCTCTACCGTCGTTATGGTATAAACAAAACCTACTCTCATCGCTGACTAGAACCCTACGCCAATCACGAAGCTGCCATCGTCGAACACGTCGTGCCCAGATCAGCCTATTCAGGCGATGTTGACGTGTCAGCCTTGTTCCAAGGAGTGGTCTGTGGGCTCGAATTCCGGCATGCTGTAGTCGTCGGCTGACAACTCGACCGACTGCCGTTGATGCCGATTCCGAAACTGTCAGGAACCGATTCCTCAGATGTAGAATTCGTAGATATTGGTCTTCCTGGGGGGTAGTGCCTTTGGTCTACCTGACCTTGGTCGGTCAACAGTCCTGCAGTCTCATTGAAACGTTTAATAAGTCTATAGATAGTATGTCTGTGACAACCAATCGTTCTTGCGACATGGGCATGAGAAGCTCCCATGTTTATCATTCCTATGACTCTTTCACGCTGTTCTGAAGTAAGTCTAGGCATATCTAAAGTGTTTTCCAGTTTCACAACGTGTGTTATACCAACGGTCGTTAAATGCCTCGTTTGGCTGACGTAGTGTCGCTTTTATCTTTCAAAAACGTGTATTTCACCATTTGCACAAATTTTACGATTTTTTAGCTCGAAGTCAAGTTTTCCTACTGACAACATTATTGGTTTGTTTTGGCGATTGTTAAACAAAAGAAAATAAATTTCAACAAGTTTGAATAAATTTCATATATCAAAAATAAAATGGGGCCACTTTCTTTTGGCCTTGAGCGTACAGATAGATGATGTTCGGGTATATCATGCATTTTCATGTACAAATATTTGGGTGCATATCATTGGAAGTAAGTTTATCATAGAAAGTCCTGCAGCCTTTAGATGTTTTAACTAGATAGATCTGGCATTAGCTAATATTAAAATCCCTCAGTTGTATTGAATGACACTGGTTAAGAGTTTTTCCAAGGGTCAGGTAATATATTATGTAGTAAATATCTCAAATCTAAAAAACGTACCTTTGATACCATATATTTCAAAGATCCTATTGACAATAATCCAGTTTCAACACAAATATCCCTAATATTTATAATCCCTTTATCAGCCTAGATCTTTATGAAGTTTAATGAATTTTTAAAATTCATTAAATAACGGTTGGGACAGAATTTGATTGATGCTATTTGGGTCAATATACGAAAACAGTTGCTTTAATATTTTGGTAACCAATACCTCCTTGACCCCTTTCCGAGTTTGAATCACTTGGCGCAGAAAGCGATCGATGAATCACAACCTAAAGTGATTTTAGGAATAAATGTCAGACACAGGTTTACAAAAAAATTACGTTTTTGTCGGACACACGATAGGCAATAAATCCCCGGGTTCTGGACATGTTAGTAAGAGTCTTCAAACGTGCAGTTGCTGTGTAAAGTCATGCCAAGACTTAGTGAGGCTCAACGGCATAATGCCACTGGACATTTGGAGGCTGATGAATCACAATCAGCGGTGGCAAGGCGCCTACAGTATCCCTGAGCACAATAGGAAGACTGTGACATCGTTTTCAACAGCATGGGACCACATGGGATAGACCCGGACACCGGTATTCGTCCCAGAAGACCAGCAGGAGTCATCTTCACACAACATCGTCAGCGACAACGGCAATGGTGTGTCAACCATCGCCCATGGCCTATGCAGAGATTGAGAACTGTCATTTGTAGTGAAGAGTCACGGTTTCTAATGAGACGTCCACACGGGCGATCCCGCGTGTATAGATGGCGTTATGAACGTTGTTTCTGCAAACTGCGTTCAGTGTGATGGTGTGGACATGATAGTGTGATTCTGTCCAATAGTAGACGGTGTCAGGCTGTGATTGACTCTAATGGTGGTCATAATCGTTACTGATTTCGCCTGACCTTGACCTTCATTTACGGTGTTATTACTGTTTACCTTGTCTACACTGCCTACTGTAATCATTGCTTTAACTTTGATCCAGGTACATGTCATGTGATGCTCATATTTTCACATAAACATTGACAACAATCTGTGCTATGCGTTTCTTTTTTTAAAAGGATCAAACCATCGTTCCAACAGAAAACTATGATGTGAGGTCTAATTTGGTTAAATACCCAAGCTTATTGTAAGCATGGATCCTAGGTTTCAGTATGTCACTGCATCTTGTTGATCCCATACCTGCTATTCACAGGTATTGTGTACTTGTCAATTACTCGTTTCATGATTTGCAAATTGGTTGATTGGTGCCATAAAAATAACATTTTAATGGTTACTCATGTATCAAGTGCATAAGGTTAGATTAAAGTGGCTGTTTGCCTAAAGAGGGATTACCATATCATTATTTATCTATTTTTAAATGGATACAATTTCAAATTATAAACCTGTTTAAGTAAAGTTGGGAATTTTTGTGATCCTTAGCAAAGTGAGTAGTATATTTAAAATAAATTAAAGTACTTCAATAAACTGTCTCTTGCTATTAAATGCGCCATCGCAGTCAATGTTTAGCACACATACTCCATACATACCTTGGCTTACTCAATGACAATGTGTATAAGAGACGACAGAATACTGACAGGAGCTGACGTCAAAGAGTTGTTTTGGTAAGTAATATTTTACCGGAGTCAAATATATTTTGATAGGATAGACACGAATGACCCCTCTTTGCATGATCACGCTAGTTTTATAATAGTTCCCCACCCCTTTAACTCTTGTTAGTTTCGCGCCCGCGTGGCGTTTGCAAGTCGTCCAGCGTTTGTCAATGTGTTTATTGTGATGGCCGAGGTGAAACCAAAACGCAGGAATGCAGGACTTAAAATGATGGAAGCTTTGGAGTCAATCAAACATTCGCCTCGTGATGAAGGATTTGAAAGATGACTCAAGAAATGTGAAGAAGGGTGTGGTGTCATCATCCCACAAAGGACATCCTTACCTTTTTAAGCTTGCTGATGGGGTTAACCTCTTTGATCATGTGGACAAGGCGTCCGACTTCAGATCAGAAGGTCTGTGTTCGCTACATGAGCATTGGTGTGTTGATGGACATGATTCAGAAGGAGGCCGATCTCGCTGGCGTGTTAGACTATTTGAAATACACGCAAGATGTGGCATGTTTAACACCCAAGTATGTGTGGGGAAGCGTGCTATTGAATATCGTCAGATGCAGCACGAGAAAGGGTTCCGATTGCGAAAGCCTGCCAGGAAATTAGAGACTTTCAACTTGTACCCAGGCCCAATTCTACCACCGTGAAAGCACTAGCATACGTCATATGGAACAAAGCGGTAACTCCAAGCCACAGGCCCTCGTGTCTTCTCGAGGATTAATGATTTAAAAAGAAATTCCTTTTTTTAAGATGCCCCCCGGATTCGAAATGCTTCACAGTAAGATAAATCATGACTGGGCTGAATACTTCGATGTACCCAATCTGCCTGCTTTGCCGATAGCTAAGCTACCACCGCATGCAATCAATTAACACTTAATATAAACATATTCATGGATGATAAGCCTATCGATCACCTTTCATGACACCTACCAATTCTTGATTGTTTTGTTTTTTCTAAAAGTCGACTGAAAGCCGATTTTGAACCTCAACTTAACGATCTTGTCACAAATGGATGACGATAGGTCCGCACACAAAACAGGGGTGTCAAAGGTGGGGAAGAAGCTGGAGTAATGTTGCGTACTATGTTTATTGCGATGCCAGTACGTGTGGGCAAGTTATGTTGGTGTCCGGTGAATGTTGTGCGTGACTCTGGTTGTAATGGAGTTACATGTATAGTCGAGAGGCCTTCGTGGATGAAGATTGTTTTGCTGATGGAGAGCTTCATAACTGTACTTTGGGTGATGGAAACGTTATCACTGTACTAGTAGCTTCGGTTGCTGTAGTCAGCATTTTACAGAGGCATAGTTAAAGCAGCGTGTTTGCAGACTCCCTTGTTTGATGTTATATTAGGGAATATTACTGGTGCGAGGGCTCCTGATAATTCATTTCCGGAAGAGGAAGATTCTCTTAGTGAGGTTGAGTCTGTTATCGCTACAGAAACTAGTCGACAGAGGTTTTAGAGGAGGGTATGACGCCAACGAAACCAGTCAGTTTATTGAGAAACAGAAAGGTGTCGGAGTTAGACAAGGTCAGGAATTTAATGCATGAGGGTAGGCAGAAGACAACCGCGAATTAAGGGTGTGTCAAGGTACTTCAGTGAGGATAATATGTTTCGGGAATATGTGGGAAGTGATGTTTCATGAAGGCGTGTCATGAATCTTTGATGGGCCTCAGGTCATATGGGTGTGAAGAAAACTGTAGATTGGGCTACTTCACAATTGTATTGGCCTGGTATTCAAGGAAACGTTGTACATTCTCATTTGAAAGTGTAAAGGTATATCTTCACACTGCCTTACACAAGTTTATTGGTTTCAAATGTACATACTGATAGCTCATGGGTTATGAAGGGTACTACATAATTGTAACCTGACTAATTGCAGATAAGTGAAATATACCTCAACTAGCATGCCACTGCATAGAGCAGGTTGTCGCTGTGCAAAGGTGATTTTAACTCCCACAATAGGACAGGTTGTTTTGTACAACAACACCCAGACAATCAATTAAATGGTGAGGAAAACAGTTGCTGCTGACAGGAAGACTTTCCGTATGATTCACTTCCTAGATCTTACATCTTTTGAGAAGCATTTCAGTTCCACACCACATTATGCAACGATTGTGTATTCTGGTTTTAAAGGTTGTTTGTGTGATCAGACTTTATTTGATAAAACTGGTTAATGTATTATCCCACTCTGAAAAGTTAAATGTTTAAAAAAAACACACATGAAAGCAGTGCCTTTTCATTCCTCTTACCAACAATCCATTCAATGATTAAACCATCTGATTAACTGTCACTGTCAAAAGAAATAACTGACTTAAGAAAGATGACATTTAAAGTTGCCTCCTTCAAAAGTTGAATACAACAAATTACGAAAATGACCCTTCTTTCCACCACCCATTTCTTTTACTATTTTGGAGTAAATGAAAAAATATACATGAAATGTTTATTTTTTTTAAACAACTCAACTCGAGGCTGTAACACACACACTCGCAAGGACAAGTTCATTAATCATGGGAGGACATAAAGTGTACTGTCACTCCACTTTCTAGTCGGCTTATCTGTTCTGAAAATTATGATACATGTATACATCAGCCAACACCTCAGCCAACACCATAACAAGATACAGAGAGATACCAACGACTGCTACCTCCTGATTTTAAATATCAAGGCAAGTTTCAACTTTGTAATGTTACATTGTCCATGCAATATGCTTCTACTGTGGTTCCTCATAATAAATACAACCAGTTGTATGGGTTTGTTGCCTTTTATTGGTAACATGACTTCCTGACATTCAAAGGCCATGGCATCACAAGATCTCTGGTTCAAATGAGTTATCACAGTGCTCCATCTGTCATATCTCCACAACTATTAACCTGCAGTGACGTCACTCTATTGTCTCGCCAGGTTCTTCTTTTACAGAGTAAACCTCTACAGGCAGATTCGCAGGCTTCCTGTGGATTTTCTACAGAATTACCCACATCCCGTGGATTTTCTACAGAATTGCCCGCATCCCGGGTATTTTCTGAGGAATAGCCCTTGACTTTGAATTATTACTTGTTTTGAAGATTGATATAACTTTGTCTTGCTATCACCGAAAGCGATTGTAAATATCACATTATTGAAAACTTCCCACATATAGTGCCGATACCAGGTTTCGAACCTGCAACCCTTCGCTTACTAACTTTGTGGTTTTATCCACTAGGCTACAAAGGATCGCTGTGAAGAATAAGATTCTTTGTCAGCATGAACCGTGTGTTCTTACAAGACGGGTAGTGCAGACAGCACACGGGTAGCGAGTGCATTGTGCGTGCAAGGCAAGGTATCGGCTGCCAGTCTCATCCCAGTTGATTTAAACAGTAAATACCAAATATTAAAATTATATCTAAAGTATATCTTCAGTTGGTTTATAAGTACGATAAAGCATAGCCCGCGGGCATTATTAAGAAGTAAGGATGTTTTCCCGAGGGAATGTCCAAGAGCTGTACCTATACCTATAACTTTGTGATAATTGTAGTGCTGGCACTGTCCTGTGATCTAAACCTGCTTTCAATGTGGAGGTAACAGGCACTGAGATCTGTAACTGTCAATACGTACAACATATTTCTACCAACTGATGCTGTTATGTATTTGTTCCCTGTCACACACGGATATAAATGGCTTAACACAAGGACATGGATTTCATTTCTCAGTTCACCTCAAGAGCTAGAATCATTCACATAAACACATCACATGGAGCAATACACTGGTTATAATCAGCCCTTGCACAAAACTATACTATGAAATCTTTGGAACATGGTGACTTTCTCTCAAGTGGCGAGAAAATCTGGGAAAGATTCTGGTTAGATTAGAAATTTGGATTTTTCAAACTGGAATAACTGGAACTTCAGTCATAGATAAGAAAAGTAAAATGAGTAAACAACAGCTCAATTAAAACTGATTCCTTCTACATGTTCTAGCATAATAGTTGTAATGTTTTGATCAACAGCATATCATCACGTAAAACTGTCTGCTTGTCAAAGGTGCTCCTTTTCATTTCAAACCAAAAATACATTAAGTTTCAATTTATGACAAGCTGCTTTTGCTCTACATTTCTGTCTAGAGTTATTAAATTATCAGTTTATAACTCAACCATTCCCAGGTCCACTCCCCATTGGTGATGGCAAAACAGGCTTGAGAGTAGAATGTACCCCATGAAATCTAGGTTTGTCCTTAGAAACTAAATGGAGCAGGTGGTCAGTTGAGCTGACGAGTACCACAACAACCTGGCTCATGATGTCATCCCTTGTCTCCTCAACAGGCAGGACACAGATGGAACTTGACAATGAGTACAGTGTGAACCTGGACCTAGATTTTCATTAGCTCTCTTAGCGCTAAGGTGGTCATAAGAGCCATACATTAACATTAACTTACGACTATATTAGCCCTAAGAGAGCTTCAAAACTATTGGCCCTGAATATTACAGTGGCATTATAAAATTGGCATTTCTAAGTTGTTTTCTGCATAAATGTGAACAGAACATGGTCAGAACAGATCAATGAGAAAGATTCCTATCCAATGATCCATGTCCTATCCATTGGTAAATATCATCATATAATAGAGTAATGAGGCATTCTGGTTACATGACACTGAGGTACATATGGCTGCATCACGATTCTGATTGCAATGTCCAAGGCAACAATTAGTTTCCCTCATACTTCCATGTGCTCGGCAAACCATAACATTATGTTCACGAAGGCATCAGACTCGGCTGGGACGGTGATGATGGGATGGGAGTTGTCTTCGTATGCCAGGAATCTGAAAATGACCAGCACCAGCACTCTAGGTACAAGAACCACTTCAAGTTTGTAAGGGGTCGACATATTTTATGGCTTGGGGGGTGATTATGATTTTTAAGGGGGGTCATCTATTTTGTTTTGGTAAGGTAGTGGGTGTCATCAATTATGTACACTTGCTGTAGAAGCCATTGCAGTCATATACATCCAGCACACTACACCTGCTGTAGGAGTCACTGCAGTCATATACATCC
>VKKT01011950.1:16763-27909 GCA_008038995.1 Haliotis laevigata | reverse complement strand
TTAACCTCTAGGTTACCCAACCCCCCAGGAAAAGCAAGTATTCAGTCATTTCTTTGGAATGAAAAATAACATCTCAGACTAGATTGATTACACTATAAATGATAATCCCAGTATTCATCATAAATACCTTATCTTGCAAATATCCAAGCATTTTCATCAAACACCCGTACATCAAATATATCAGAATCCTGGTCATGGGGGTACAGTGGTGGTAGTAATGTTGTCAATGCATAGCACAGAATTGGAAATAGTTATGGGAATCATACCTTGTAATATTCTTTTACCCTTACAATGTGTCCCTCTACATGGATTCTCAGATTTGCAATTTGTCTAGATTTCTAAATGTCTTCCAATGTCAATTGCTTTCTTTTACGTTTTAATGGAGGGATGATTAAATGTAATCCTTTAGGGGTTGTTAGGTCCTTCAGCCATTACTGCATCTCCAAACTCACACAAGTTTAATATACCAGATTCTATAGTAATCTGTATGTCACTTATAGCTCCAGACCATAAATCTGACACAAAACTGACTACACCGTTAGGAGTAGTGCCAATAAAACCATTTAATGTAACATGGCTTTTATAGTGACTATACATTGTCTTGCTACTGAATACGGCTTCTCAATGAATATTTCGGTGCAATCTATTACAACGTGTGTTTGCGGGTATATATCCTTGGATCCCTTTGGCATAGTAGCATCAATAATGTCTCGTTGTGGCCAGGAAATCAGAAATGACAGATTTTTGTCCGGACACAGGTTGCTCTGGAAACATGGAAACGGTTAGCTATATCTACAACTAAAATCCCAAGTCGAAGTCTCACCAATACTATAAAAAAACATCTGATCTATCAGTGACAACAAGTTGGGCCTTCCAAACTTTGATGATGGACAATCTCTCTCATAAGCATCAGACAATTCGTCAAAAATACATGAAAATATATTTCCATCTCTTAATCCTGTGTAAAAGTTAACTAGCTCAGGATCGGTCTTAATATCTGCAAATGTCAAATGTCAGCGATGGTAGCAGCACCTGTGTACTTTGCTCACAACTCTGAGTGAAGTTTGTTTGTGTACAGGCACTGGTCTGCTGTGGTGTTGATGGCTTGTCCTGACGAGTGATGGCTTGAAAGAAACCTTCATCTGTGAGTAGATGTTGAACACTTCTGTACGGTTGCAGTCTGACAGGATGCATTTTGTTTGTGATGAAATAGTGTTCTCTGGCATGGGCCCACAGAAATCATGCAAGAACACAGAAAGCTTGTCAAAGGACCTGTTGATCAAGTAAATAGAATTAGGAGATAATACAGGCTAAATGAGGGAATATGTTTAACAACATGCGTTCTTTTTAACCCAATTAGAACAAATCGCATTGAAATGAAAAAGAATTGTATACTAGTTTACATTGATTAATGTTAAGTCATAATAAGCAAAACAATAGTGGTTACATCAACAAACCTTATATTTTGATGAATGTTTACTTGGTTGTCTTCACCATCATTGGTGTTGGCTCCACCATATTCCTCTTCGACAGCTGTCAAAGCCATGTCAGTTCCACCAGTTATCTGTTCAAATTCGTGTTTTTCTTCGTTAGATTCTGACAATGAACATAGATGTCATGTTCATTGGAATAACTCAATATGAATTATAGTTAAAGTAAAAACCATGTTCAAAAGAAAAAGAAAAAGAAAACAAAAATTTTTTTATGAATTTTTGAGCACTGAGTGACAACATTATCATATTATTTTATGCTATCACGTTATAGTAAGATCGAATGTCATTTTTAATTCAATTCATTCGACTTAATCATATGTTTTCAAGTAAGCATAAAATAGTAGTTTGCTATTTAACATGGATTGCATGCAAACCAATCTACAAATTTATCGTAATTATGTTCATAATTCGTGCTTGGTAGCTCAAACTAAATACTAGTAAATAGGAAATATTTCAAAATCATTTCGCCATTTGTCAGTTCTACTGTAAACAGGACATTTACCTGACAACTAACTTACTGAACTACTGCTGAAACTCTTTTTCGGAAAAAGTGATGGTATGGTCATCTCTGATGAAGTTCAGAAGTCGTAATCGGCGAAGCCATGCTTGTCTTAAATCCTTCCTTAGTGGGACAGAATGGAGGGATATCGTCCGGGAACCGAGTTGTTCACCCCGGTGATATTTTCATATGCAGCAGTATTGCTTCCCCATTTCAGTAACGTCACACCACGGCAATTTGCTCTCCGGAAGCGCTATCTTCATAATGGAAGAGCAAAATGCAAGGGCAATAACTCTAAATGGCAACGACTTTTGGGAAAGTCGAATAATCAGGGACCGAGCATGTTGTTTGTCCGACATGAGCAAGGAAGATATCACAGCTGAACTAAAACGTCAAGAAGTTATGGCAGTTATACGCTTTACCAGAAAGTATAATGAGGAAATCGTTGAAATAAACACCTATCTCGATACATTCCAAATTCTATTAAAGTAGGATATTTCAAGATCAACATTCACTACGGGGCTGTAAATACCAGTAACCAAAAACATTGTATCCCCCCGTTGCAGTGGTAACCACGAAGACACTGTTTGCACAAATGTTATCTAACTGCAATTGAGAGCAATTTTCTTCATCGAAAACATGTCCATGGTTCCGAAGAGAATCCCAAAATCATAAAATCAGATATACGCAAAATGTTTCTTTTCGTGATGCAAGTGTTAACCGATAAATCAAGTATTGCAAATAAACTGGGCGAAACCCTTGCTTAACATTCTTCATCTCCAAATTATATGCCTAAATCCAAAACCATATAAAAAGTTGCAAGAAAAGAAAACTATCAATTTTCATTCCGATAACGGAGAGGAGTGTAATGAAGTCTTTTTTATTCAGAAGCTCCACGCTGCTCTCGAAACAAGCTCATGATACTGCAACCGGAACCAATATTTATATTTATCAGCTCCTGAAACATTTACCAGAATCATGTTTAGGAACTTTGTTAAATATATTTGATGAAGTTGGGACCTCTGGTGAATTTCCTTCGTCCTGGCATGATGCAATAATTGTAATCATACCTACTCTTGGACGATATCATACTAATCCCTCAAATTATAGACCTTTTCAAATAACCAGCTGTGTTTGCAAAACCTTGGAACAGGTTAGCATGGTACGTAGAATTGAATAATTTAATTACAACATCCAGTGTGGTTTTCGTAACAATCGAAGTACCTTTGACCACATTTAGTTGGTTGGAGTCATTTATTAAACATGCCACTGGGAACAAGTAGCATGCAATGGTCTACGAAGAGCATATGGAACTACAAAAACACACACGGTATTTTAAAAGGTTGACATGAATTTGAAATGGGAGACACTTTACCTCAATTCACATCATTCCTATGTGTTTAACCGACAGACATTTTTACGTCCGGGTGGGCTCAGCACTGTCTGATCATTACGGTCGAGAGCAGAGTGTCCCCAAAAGCAGTATTTTGTCTGCCACTTTATTTAATAAAACGATAAACAGTCCAAAGTTTTAAACGATTCAATTGAAAGATCGCTATTTGTGGATGATTTTAGTGTTTCATGTCGTGGCCAAAACAGGAATACTATTGAAAGGCATCTTCAAGTATGTATATATAAAATTGATGAATGGTATATAGAAAATTGGTATCATTTTAAAAAATGAAAACTAACATGTTTGGGTTGCATTTTAGAAGTGGGAAGTACATTATAGACAATCTGTATGGATAACATCTTCTTTAGTACATGAGTGGTTTCTTGAACCGTTGTCAAGTGGAGTCAAACTATATATGCTGAATGTAACAAAGAAAACACCATAATAAACACAATTGGCAAGGTAGTAAGCTGATAAAGTCAATTGTCAAGGATATTTCATTCCATCCGCTTATGATGCACTCATCCACCAATCCCAATCAAATGTATAAACAGGTCCTTCTTTCAAAACTAGCCCCTTTTAATTTGTACATCTTTGGATTCCACCTGTTTTCCCGTCGTTAACTCACTCAAATAGATACTAGTTTTTGATTATAGTTATGTGATATGCTGGTTATATTAGTGTCTTTTGAAGACAGGTTTAGATATTATGATTTATGTTTTCTTTATGAGTACAATTGTTCCAGTCACAATATGGCTGAAATTGACTACAAATTTTAACTCATCCGCTCATTGTTCTACCTCTGACATAGAGGTATTGCATGGATTGTTAGACCATGAAAGGCAACCACGTTTACTTGGAAATGAAACTGAAAAACGTAATCCTGTCACTTCCGCGACCGTGTGCACTGATATACAGGATGACGTCGAAACTGACGATTATCCACTAATTCTATATAGTGTGGCATTACAATTGTACAAACTGCTGGTAATATGTCATTCACTAATTATCGGTTTGCGCCAAGCCTCAATATAAATTACTCACTACTCATAATATTACAAGTGCACATTGAATTAATGAGACATAACGATATATTGCGGGAGTATTCAGCTTGCTTACAACGTGTGTGAACATGACAAATATAGGAACTAGACATTGCATAGAAAAGATAGAAGTAAACAGCGAAAAACAAATGCATTATGAGTTAAGCTGTCATCGAAAACTACGTTAGGAGGCAATACAATCTTCAGTACTTGCTGGCTGGAATCACCACCATTCACCCGTCTTCAGTTAATCAGCACCATGTTCAGGAAACTACAGCAAAAACAAAAATGTTGATTGGTTGTTGTTTTACGCCACACTCAACAATATTCCAGCTATATGGCGGCGATCTGGACCAGACAACCAAGTGATCAACAGCTTGTGCATCGATCTACGAAGTTCGGATACGATGTGTCAGCCAAGTCACCCGATTCTCTTAGTCGTCTCTTACGACAGACGTGGGTTACTGAAGATCAGTTCTAACCCGGATCTTCACGGGTTATCAAAACGTAACTCTTAAAGACTTCACTTTTTATGAAAATATTTCATCTTACCTTAAGGGGATATATAGTACAAATAGCTCATTAAATTCTTTTGAACGCAATTTTTTTTTCTAATGTCAACATTTTAGCCAAAAACGTTTAGAAAAACGAACAGTGTTCCCGAAACTACCGATAGTTAATGAGCAGAGCTGCTGATCACGTGATCTGTCGTCATAGTAGAGAGTTGACTAGCAGTCGCTCGCTGCTTCAGTATAGTGTCTGGTTACCTGTAGCTAACTAGCGTTCTCCATGTCATCACCGGAACATAACACCGAGCATAATGTCTTTACACTCATTTGTACACATCAATATGAGCCTATGGTTAGTTGAAACAGACAGCACGGAACTGAGGTAGATATTTCCAGTAAAGACGATCAACCAGATGCCACTACGGAAAGACTAGGAAACACAGATTTCAAATTTGCAGTAAAAACATTTATTTAGCTATCGTTAGAAATAAATTTTACTTGAGCTAGTTATTATACCATGATATTGTTCACTTACTTCCAACTAACATTTTCTCGAAAGAAAATCATGAAAAGATGGCGAATTTTCTTCACACGGGTATATTTGGTACCAAAGGATGTGTGTGAACCTGTGTCACTCAGAAAGTAATTCTCAAATCGAACATATGTTGTATTTACTTGTAAACACATACATACATGCATACAAATACATAGTAGATGTTGGAGTCTTATAACATAGACCTTCACATTTCTAAATAAGGCTACTTATCCAATACCATCACAGCCAATTCCGTGGATGTCGACGCCTACATTTGTAGTAGCAGATTTGGGGTATATGTTGGGGATTGTCACACACACAACATGACGGTACTCCGGGGTTCAGATGACATCCATGTCTTTTTTCCGAAATGACTATGGAAATGATTGGAAGAATAATATTCATAAGCCCTGAAAATATACATAAACATCATTAGGTATTTGATAAAAATCCCATAACATAGCTAATATACACATATAAATTTTTGAAGGCTTTTGATTTTAGCAACCCGACATAAATTCTGATTCATATGCATAAACCTCAAAATTGTAAATAAATGTTATCAACGTGAAGAGGTCCACCATTTCACAAAGTTGCTTTCTTAGTAAACCTTACATGACATTTTCTTTCATAGATTTGAAATGCCATGATAGAAATTACAGACAGGTATTAACTCTGACGAGTTCATATTTGATTACACACGATTATATGAGCTTAACATTTATGACAAGAAAATTCCAATGTCATGAGATTTAAATTTAATCTCTTTTCACGCCAAAGTCTGACAATGTTTGCAGTAAATGTCGAGTTTATATGGCGAATGTTATTGAGAATCGAACCTTTAAAAAGAAACCGAATCATTTATAAATCTCCCATGGGTGCTGCACAGGCAGAAATGTTTCTTAACCTCGCCATGGTTAACGTCTTTGGCTTCTATTTCAGAGATATACCTCGAGTAATACAAACATCGAGATTAATAGCCAAAGCATGACGACTCTAATGATCCTCTTCCGGATAGTATATCTGGCTCTCCCTCCTATGAGAGTTTGGCCAATGTTTCCTTCATCTTCTCGATTTCCGCTGAATCTTACTTACTGTAATGCTTAGTATATAAATAAAAGGAGCCCCAGGGAGACCAGATATTCAGCCTCTTGAGGAGATCTGGACTTGCTTCATATAGGGCTCTGGCATTATAGGGAGGGCTTGGCAGTAGGGGAAATAATGTGGTTCAGGGACTCTGAGGCAAACTTACAATGGCCCATTATGTCCGTCTGTTTAGTACAATTATCCGTTCAGACAAATGCAAATATTGTTTTCCAAGCTCGATTGTACAGTGTAAAATATTATATCTCCAACGGTCGTACGGTGGAAGCCCTATGGAAGTCCGCATAATTAGGTGTCAGCAGCAACGTAATGATTATGGATGCAGTCAGTGCCTGGGCGAGACTTAAATTATGTTTGTATATATCTGACTTATGTCACCAGGAGCTAAAATGTCTTAACAGATATGTACTTTGGATCTGCGTTCCCCTTGAGTGGCGGTGGGGTAGCCTTGTGGTTAAAGCGTTCGCTCATCATGCCCAAGACCCGGGTTCGATTCCCCACATTGGTACAATGTGTGAAGCCCATTTCTGGTGGAATATTGCTGGAATATTGCTAAAGCGGCGTAAAACCCTACTCATTCACTCAATCTACAAGCATGAAACAAATATTAGATCTGATATTGACAACTATTGATTAGCTCACCGGTTTGGAGACATTGTACATCTACGATGTGGCTCCAATGCGTTTATGATACGACTGACATGGTCAAAATAAGCCTACAAAATAACGGCAACACGATTGTACAAAGACAAGTGGAAGAGTGTCATGAGGCAAAAATGGGACTGCAGTGTGATATGCTTGACATATTGCGACGATACTACTGTCGCGAGGCAAACATATGGCGGCAGTGCAATAATGCTCAAATGTTGCAGTGTGATAAGCCTGCGATATGGCTACAGAGCATTAAGGGTCAGATAGGATTGCAGTGTAATACAGCTCAGATATGGCTGGTGTAACAAGGCTGATGGCTAATGGGTGATAAGGTGACTGTGGTTTGGTGAAGTTGAAATAAGACGGCAGTGTGATAACGCTGAATATGGCTCTAATGTGATATATGAAATATGTCTGTTGTGCGATTAGACTGGTGTATGGCTGAAGTATGATAAGCCTGAAACAAGGATGTAGTGTGACAATGATGAAATATGGGTACAATATGATCACGCTGAGATATGGCTGCAGTGTGAACAGGTTGAAATATGGTTTCAGTTTGAGCACACTGAAACTAAACCATGGCCGCAGACTAAAATATAAATACCGTGTTATATGGCTACATATGAGTGTGGGTGTGAGTGTACAAAAACTACCAGACTGTTGTAACAACGCTGAGGTTGATACAGTAACAAACCCCTTATTCCAACAGGATAGTCAGGTTAGTCTAAACCCATGCTTAAGGATAAATTTTTAGCATCGCATCACATAACAGCTATCACATGTAATAGCACCACGTCAGTAGTAAGGTACTATCAGCAGCCAGCAGCACCAAGCCGAGACGACAAGGAGTAATGACGACCTTCAACACTGGATAAAGCCTTCACTTTCCTGTACAACCATCACCCTAATAGTCGGGATCAATGGTCGATCTTTTGGGGAATAAAGTAGATTCATTTCCTGAATCAACACGAACATTTCTGCTGTGGAGCCCCGGTCCCGAAGGATATTGTATTGTAGATGCTTCCGTTCATAATATCAACTTGACCCCTGCTGGAGAAAGGGTTTTCCAACAGTTCCAGCTTTTTGTGTTTACCTATCACTTTTGAGGTACAGTACATCATGTTCTTTTCATCAAGATTTGAAAGAGGGTCATATCACTATTCCGAAAGGTTGAAACATTCACGGCCTCAGTAAAGCCACTGGTAGACTTGTGGAGGACATTTCAAAATTTGAGACATCAGTGATAAAATAGATGTCGAAGGCACTTTACATTTTTTACTTGTACCTGAACATTTAACTAGCTTTTGCATTAATTGTGTTTATTACGGGTGGCAAGGACACTATCACTGATTTGTGAAAACCTGGTCTCATCACAATTTCAAAATGATTCACAAACATAGGCTCATGATATTGTCGGAATTGTACAATGTTATGAATGTGGAAAGGGTTTGGGCGCTTTAATGCGCAAATGGTATCATTGCTGAACACAGCTATTTACACAAATGTAATGTTGGTCTAACATTAAACGATAAGGAGTCCGTGAATACGTACTGAGGTGTGTATACAATCATAGTCATTTTAGTATGTCACGGCCTGTCATCTTTATATAGCAGGATCCTACCTGAGATGGTTTCCGCTGAAACCAAACAACAAGTATGAGCAAGACAATGACACACCTAGAAACCTAACCAAGTGCCAGATCTGAATGTTGCAAATTATCCTGTATTGGTCAAACGCGTGCTTTTGATTTAACTTTGAATCCATGACTCGATGTATTGTTGTCGCTCTATGGCTGAATCAGTGCCAACGCCAAGTTAACGCTTAGCTCACACACTCGATATGACTCGATTCGTGGGTATTCATACATCCAAGAGTGCCCCAGATGTCTGGGATACCTGTGTTACCTTCAAAGGACTTCTTTAATATGATGCGTTGACAGTTTGCAATCAATCAAGGTACGGCTATTTGTTTAATATATATCAAGGGAGAGTTGTTCGAAAAGCCTCTCCTGTGCCATAATGTATCTAAATTCAAAATGCCAAAGCACGAGAATCATCGGTCTTAAATAACTACCGAAGCAATTTCCACTCGGCATAGAAGGGAAACAAATCATGACAATTGTCAAAACAAATCACTCGTATTCGAGGAGACCTTGTGTTCCCTACCTACACGACAAACGACAATAACATATGACTGCCAGTCACATATATTATGTTTATTTACAATATAATAATATTATTGACTTATATTCATGTACATTTTCAAAAACTACAAAAGGAAGCAGTACATATGCGACATATAACACACGTTCTAGGTGCATGCTGCAATAAGTTTCAGCCTCTCGTCTGGCTCTTGCTTGGACCATACACCACATTCCATTAAGTCTGTATTTTGTTCTGGAAATTCTGTCTAAGTAGATCCTTTCTCTTCTGTGTCCTCGTGTTTAGGATACCTAATTCTCATCATATGTGTTTTGGATCATTTGTATGCTGTTAAGTGCCCCATTAACATCTTTGGTGCATTCTCTTGAGTAGACGGGGTATGTAGCTGTATGATAGGACGAAACGGTTATAAAATCTTTACCGTAGGTGTATCAATATTACCCTGCTTAAACAAGACATAGTGACCATTTTGTTCTTGTATTTTTAGAGCAATGTCTGCAATACGCCACAGAGGACTACATCCACAATCCATGTTCATATCTGGAATGTCATACCGTAGTATGGCCATGTTCTCAAAGACTGCCTCGGCGTTGAAGATAGTAATAGGCTTGAGAAACTTTACGGTGAGCCATACTTCTCCTCCACACATCAAACATGTACATAACCCCTCATTATCTACATGGTGTTGTGTAGTTATATACAGTGAGCTGATATCAGGGTCTACGATAACGACTGGAAGTGATTGGTGAAAAGCATATTATTGTCATTCTCATCTAAATCCGATTACTGTGAAAATGGACGTCACATCGAATCAGGCATTCCGATGGTAACCTTTAAGAAGTGAAATATAAATTGATAATTTGTTGTATTATAGAATATAACCGTATATGTGGGTTAGGTGACAGGCTGCCTCCATACTCTCGGGGTTCTGTTTCCCTTGACGTCTAGACGAGCCTAACAATATTTACTCCGGCAATAAAGTCATATACCTCGAAACACGGCCGTACTAATATCAACAAAGCTTGTTTCGGATGGTGTTATGTTACTAACAGCCTAGACAGCCTTGTGTTATAGCTGTACGTGCAACTTAAACGCCCAAGCTCCCATGTTGTGTAGTATTGCTTAGTTACTAAATACACAACTGTCTGGAAAACTTGTTGAAATAATTCCACAGCAATCGTCGTACAAAGTAATTATGAAGATTCGGTGGTCAGGCTTGCCGAGTTGTTTGATAGATTGTGGACAACAACAACAACAACAGCAGCAGCAGCACCAACATCAACACAATTTCACAGCTATTTCCAGGATGGTTAATGTCCAGATAGTGTCCAATATGCTACCTTGTGATATCTAATCTTCTTGAAACATGGGGTCGTCAGTCTTGTTGATAACGTTTCTCACCATCCCCTGTCCATTCTGCCTTAGGGTCGGCCCCAGACAACCAGTAATTGTTGTAGGAGACGATTTAATGGGCCTTATGGTCAGGCTCAGTTACTGATCTTGGTTGATTGCTTGTCCGCGTCCCTAAAAGTGTTGTTCATTGATCGTAATGTCATTTAGTGACGATGGAGTGTAATTCCCCAAATGGACATAGATAGTATTTGGGTTGTAGTCCGTAATGCAACGTACAAACATACCTCATTATTCACTCTGTTATAACATCAATCACTGGTTTGTCTGGTAGGGATTCGACTAAGTGTATTAACGTTATTTGTTTCGTGTTGATTCACACACTAGAAATCAGTTTTGAAACCAAG
>VKKT01011903.1:33160-45445 GCA_008038995.1 Haliotis laevigata | reverse complement strand
CTACGTAGGAGATACTAAGTCCTACGTAGGAGATATTAAGTACTACGTAGGAGATAGTAAGAACAAAAACCTTTTTCACCGTGGCCCTACTACGCTTCCTTAGTGTAGCATGAAACAACAGTGCATTCTATTTTAGATGCAAAGAACTCTTAAAGCTCCATGTAAAAATGAGTATGAACAGTATTTCAGTTATCACAACATCTTAGCTTGATGTGGAAATATTTGCCCCCAAAAAAGGATGTCTAGGTGTTGACCAAAAACAAGGGTAAAACCAATGAATAAGGGTTATGGAACTGACAAATACGGTGTAGTAATCAGGATGAAACATTGTCTCGGCATGTTAAAAAATATATATGAATTCGCCAAGAAGTAACCTAGCTCCATTTCAATTAAATACACGTTGATAAGGTAACACCTAAACGAAATACTGTGCAGGTGAGGAAGACTTTCCCTATTTCCCTATGGCATTTCTGACTTTTAACAAGTGTGTACTAAAATGAGTTTATTGTATATTGTATGAGTTTATTTGCGTTGTTGCATTCTGTGCATGAGAATGTATAACGCAGTTTCTTAAAGATAAATGTTTTGGTCAACATCACACAATATGTAATAGGTTTAAGGGTTATCAAGTACACATTACAAAAGAAAGACATAAGATTCCTTGATTTAGATGCTCTGATGTAAACATACTACCATCTAGGTAATTACTTAAGAAACCACCCGTTTGAACAAAGAGAGAAAATAGTAATGGGTTCAGTGTACATCCCCGACGGACCCCGACAGAAACTAAAATAATAATCTGATCATTTCTACCACCACTAAATATAAGAGCCGCTATTACTGTATTGTACATTTTTTTCATAATATTGTAGAATTTTCCATAAATACCATTTTGCAATGATAAAAATAATCATTAAAAACTTATCATTAACCCTATCAAAAGTTTTTTTTAAATCTGTGAAAGTACAATAGAATTTATGTTCTTTTAGGTGATACACTTCTGTACTGAAGATAGTAGAATAGAAATGTTACCACATGTAAAATGTTCACGCCCAAGGCCACATATATTCTCCAATCAATTCATGAACTTCAACAAAATACTCTCATCTTGTATGAAGTACAGGAAGAAATCTTCGCTCAAAAGTATTTAAAAGAGAAACACCTCTGTGGGAACTTTCCAACTGTACAATGGCACAAGGAAAAGTGGTAGAATATTTATTGCATTTGAAAGAAACTCATTTGGTATACTGTCGCTTTCTGGGGATTTATTACTCTTCACATTTTGTATAGCCTTAACTATTTCAAACTCTGAAAATGTGAATTGACAATGTATCATTTCTATATATAAGGACATGGTGTTGTCAAGTTGTATCATCATGTTCTAACAGTGTAGTAGTGACAAAACTTTCAAAATCTGCATTCGCATCAACATACTGATTCAATAGCTTATAAAAGTGGTTCACCCATACAGTGGGATTTATTAAATAGGGATATTTTTATCGAGAATATTTTAACAAAATTCAAAAACCTTGTATGTCCTTGGTCCTTGCAGCTTATGCTTAGCTAAACATTGATATCTTGTTTGTACAATTATTGTTTCATATTATTTGTTTGAAGTTATTTTTTTTCATTTTTGACTTTAAACAATCATGTTATGTAGATGTTTCCTGAAGCAGTTGATATGCATATTTCTTGACTTGTTCACAATCCTGATCGAACCATACAGGGTGGCAATGCGGTTTTGACATGTATGGCCTTGTAAACGAGCCAGAGCCACAGTAGCTTAACAAATGATATTAGTTCACCCGCTTTACACAATTTCTGGAACATATACTTCTTCGGATAAAATATATTCTGAAAGAAAGTCTTCATATCAACGCTATTACTCGTCCAACACTGAAAATGTATAATTCATGCCATCACAGTATGTCAGAATCTATCTTCATGATTTACAGCATGTGAAGACTGATGGTAAACTGGAGATTCGATTCATCAGTTACCGGTCAGATGGCACGAAAATCACCGGGGACTGTTGTGACAACGGTTTCCTCACCAGGTGCCCTGATAAGTGTGATCCAATGTTTTTACTGTGCATTGATGGGTAGGTGCATTTAAATGATTTATACTACAAGCAAAAAGTATGGCAACACCCTAACATTTGATAGTCATATATAATCTTAAACGCGGTTAGGTCATTTATACTGTAAGGTCAATGCAACTTTTGTGTGTTCAATAGGCACTTTGAACGACATATTGGAACATGCAGTGAAGCAACTGATTCAATATTCGTTGAAATGAAACATTGTCAAAATAGCGAAAAAGAAGAGTGCTGAAACACACCAGCACCATGTTTGAGACAAACGTCCAAACACAACAGCCTAGTGCATGTTGAAGATAGACTTCCCATGCAGCTTGTGGCAACATTTCCTTTAAAAGAAGCTACAGACAGTATTGAAGCCTCACGATTTCTTCACCATGCCACGACGCAGACCGCTATGCGCTCAGAACAGAAGCAGGGCCATTGCATGGTTACAGGAGGGTGAATCCATAAGAAGTGTCTTCAGGTGTCTCCCTCTGTTCTTCACAGACTGAGAGACAGGTTCCAGGCCACTGGTATAGTACAGGACAGACTTCGCCCTGGAAGACCCAGAAAAAACATCAAGGGCAGATGACCGATATGTTGTGCTCCAAGCCCTTCAAAACCGATTCAGGACTTCCAGTGCCCAGTTGCCACAAGCTGCATGGGAGGACTGTCTTCCACATGCACAAGGTTTGGGCGTTTGAATCAAACATGGTGCTGGTGTGCTTCAGCACCCCTTTTCTTCGCTGTTTTGACCATGTTTCATTCCACTCAAACTCAACGAATATTGAATCAGTTGCTTCACTGCATGTTCCAACATGTCGTTTAAAGGGCCCATCAAGCACGCAAAAAGTTGTATTGACCTTAGAGTAAACATGACCTCACCACGTTTAAATGTCTATATAGCTATCAAATTTTAGGGTGTTCCCAAACATTTTGTTTGTATTATATTTAGTAAACACACTAGACAAACACATTCAGCTAGGGACAGTTTTCTATTTGAAGGTAAATATCGCATATAAATAAATGACCTAGGCCCATGCTGCTGTTAAGACATCATGATAAGTACTAGCAAATATACCTCGCTATTATTTACCAGGTTATTCTGTGAAAATGGTTTGTGTATTATCTTGTCTAATGGTTTTGGTTTGTCACGTGTTTCTGAATTTCAACCATTGTGTACATTAAAGTTTAAGCTATTTGTTAAATGAAAGAATGTCTGCCTTCAATATCTGCGCGCTTTTCAAGTCATTCTTGATACATTTGTTTTCGATGTAGCGTTTTGTTAGCTGTAGATTGATTGTGTTATGCAACAAGCTTACGTTTTTGCAGGCCTGACGGAGGAAATCCGTGCTCTCTTTATAAGAGCATCACAGACTACATTGACAACCACAACATAATCCACTTTGGAAGCAGTATTCAAGGAACAACAAATCCTTTCGTTGTGCACGTGCCAAAAGCAGTAACGGTAGTATTGTTACCTAAATATATGATGCACACATTGAGTACATATTCGATTATGTGTTAAATCTTCAAACCACTTGCATAAAACCTAATCTGTTCAGTGACTGTTGATCAGGAAACTAAAAGAAAAAGTTCACTAAAAGTTCAATGTATGTGTGCGGGTCGTTCTATCCTGATGGCGACTCACTGCATCAGTTCCTGCTTCGTCTGATGGAGCCAGTTATTTACAAGTCGCTTTGAACTGGCAGTAAAGTCCTCGACGTTAAAAGAACATTCAAATACAACGTATACGTAAATTTGTGTCTTGCTTTTGATTCGGCTAATTTATTGTTTGGCTGGAGTATTGCTGTGGTATTAAATAACAAACTAAACTGAGCCTAACATATTTTTGTTTCTTTTTCTTTAGTCCGCAATAATGATACGAGTGGAAGTGTATGACTACGACGACACTCCCAGTTATGACCACATGGACACACTTTCTAAGCTGATCATCATCCAAGCCGCTGCCACAGAACAGTCAGCAATGGACACCTCATACACATTGCGAAGTAGGACAGAGTGAGTCAGCCTTTGGCATATCTCGGATGATACAACATAGATAGGTTGAGGGACAAGGACATGAATTGTGAACAGAGCCAATGATCTTCGAAGTTGTGTTTTCGTGCATATACTACTCACACTCTGCTAAGGATCACAAAAATAGAAACTTTACTTAATCGTAGATTTATAATTTAAAACTGGATAAATAATGATATGGTAACACATCTTTAGGAAAACAGCCACTTTAAGCTAACCGTATGCACTTGATACATGAGTTACCATAAAAATGCTTTTCATGGCACCAATCAACCATTTCGCAAATCATTTGTCATTTGTAAGTACACAACACCTGTCAATAGCATGTATGAGATCTTCCAGATGAAATGACATACTGAAAACTTGGATCCATGTTTACAATAGGCTTAGGTATTCAAACCAATTTTGACCCTACATCATAGTTTTCTGTGGAATCAATGATTTCATCCTTAGCAAAATGTGAATAGTACACTTCAAAATGATAAGATTGTAACTAAGCATAGCAAACGATTGGAGTCAACTACCGACATGTTAATTGGACTGGATATAAACATCAGGGTCATTTGACCAGCACATTTCATATTAAACTCATAGTGCTTAACCTAAAATATATCGACTGAATATTTCTTCAGGTTAAAGATTGGGGTCCGTGCCTACTGCGACCCGTATTGGTTTGGGTCTATGTGTGAGAAATATTGCAAGGCCACGACTGTACACAGCCATTACATGTGCCACCCCGACACAGGAGCAAAATTATGCTTAGAAGGTATGGTCAGAAAACTGAACGTTGATCAGAAAGTTGAACAGTTGCAGTATCCAGATACGGGATCGTGTGGCCAGGGTCACTGTCATTTTGGACACATGTCATCGTATCCTAATTGCGTAGATCGATGTTCATACTGTTGATCACTGGATTGTCTGATCCACAGAGGAGGCCTGTTTGTCCGTGTTGTTCACTTCGTCTACGTTGTTGGACGGAGTTGTTGACAGTGAACATTGGATCATGACTGAATCATGGGTGTCAAGTTTTATTTATTTGCGTATTTTCGCTTCTATCTGACAGTGATCATATGGCTCGTATTCGAACGGAAATGAATGAATAACAACACTTTACTGTAAACACTCTCTGAAGTTATTTTTCTGCACAAGTTTCGATTAATTTCGATAGTAAAATTGTAGGTTGGAAGGGAGACAGCTGCAATCAGGACATCGACGAATGCACAGAAATCTACAGCTTATGTCAAAATGGGGGAAACTGTACAAATACACTCGGAAACTTTGAATGCATTTGTATGGAAGGGATCAAAGGTGAGTAGACAATACCTCCAATCTATTCTGAAGCGAATAACAAATGGAAATGGCCATGGGATATATATTTTGTAATTCTGTGGTCTACGATCGTTTCATGAACTTTCTATTCTGTACTTCATGCTAAATTATATACTGATAAATTATGTGGTTTAATATTCCATTGGTTTATCTAAACCTGTGTTACTGCCCTTTGTCGATAGACTTGTACTTATGATTTCACTTGTTCTCTGTGTTGGTTATGGACATGGTCAAGCATGTCCTGCTTGACTGTATAGATTTTTCTATCACGAGAACAATAGTTCAAATCAGCATCTGTAAAGGATCTTTTTACTAATATTAGTTGTCATTTAATAAATTTGTAATTGATTTCATGTCATTGATAAATTTTGATTGTGTAATTATATAATTAATGAGTTGAATGTAAATTTGGTCGAATGAATAAATAACTTTGATTGTTCGTGGCTGTACCTTCAAAGGGGGTTGACGTAGCTTAAAACGATTGTCCCCCTTAGATCGTATGTAAGTCCCATTTCATTCAAAGTATTTGTCATCTTCCGTGTTTTAATCACATAAAATATGTTGTCTTAATGTTTGGCGAGTCCTTCACAACAGCTGAAGGGATGGTGTAAATCCAGCTAGTGTCCATGCAGGTAGCAAATGTACTGTAAGTCCCCATGGTTCCAAGTATGGTGATTTACCTTCAGATGTTGGCGATCTATAGCTCGTTTTCGTGTTGCATTGTAAAATTTGATGATATATTTTACATGGTTACATGATAGTTTCAATCTCTATCTGTGATCATCTAGATGTTTTGCTGTCCTTTTATTGGGCTCATGTTCTAAAAAAGGTGTACCAACACACGTCCACACGCTCGCAAGCACGCAAGAACAGCCACATCCTATAATTATATTAAAGCAGGTTATCAGAGGCATTTAGCATAGCAATATTCGGCATAACTGCTTGAAACACAAGGTATAGGTAACTCTAACCTATAAATTAAAAAATACCCAACTGCAAGCAGTTCTCAGTTAAAAATAATATAAAAATGCATGCTTCCTGCTTTTTGTCATATACTTTTGTTCAGGAAGGCGATGTGAAAACATCATCGACCAATGTGCACTAGAGCCATGTATCAACGGAGGGACATGTGACGGAAACGAACAAGCCTTCAGCTGCGCATGTTCAGAGGAGTGGACTGGCGAGACCTGCACAGAGAAGGTTAATGTATGTGACAGCGCTCCCTGTAACAGAGGGGACTGTACACCGGACTTCCTGACGGCAACTCGGTTCAAGTGTAACTGTGAGTTTGGATGGGAAGGAGAAAGATGCAGTCTCCGTGTTGGTGAGTGGAATTTTTTCGTATTTTTTCCATATATTTATTTAGGTTTTTCTCACAGAAGCTTAACTAACACGAAATACTGTAATCGTCATCTGAAACGGTTGCAGTATTTCGTGTTAGATAAGCTTCTGTCATAAATCGAAATGGCACAAGTAGTATGCCATCATGGACGCTGCTTTTGCTGAAAAATAATTCTTATTTCGTCATTTTGAATTGCATAACCTCAAAATTGAGCACATTTGAAAGAATCACTATGTTACTCATGCTTTGAGGTGTCAATTTATGATTTATTTATTCACATATTATATAATGCCTCATTGTGCTCAGATATTATCAACATCACACTCCTGGGTGAGATTGATCATACAAATAGAGGTGACGTGGCTGACGGCTTGAACAGACTCATCACAGAACTTGGGGGAACACCAAGAAAGGTGGACGTCAAGTTTACTACAAACACACAGAGAGAAAACAAGTAAGTCACACGCAGGATGATGTAAGAATACCAAACAAATACGGATCTACAATGCCTTTATTAGTTGAGTACCCCGTCTTCCAATGCAGGCTACGTGTTAATATCAGAAACTAAGTTTGTGTTTGAATATATTTTTCAGTTACATTACAACGTACGTTCACCTCTACTCTGCTGTGGAAAACAGCTCCTTTCTGGAGAGTATTTTCGAATCCAACCCTGACGAAGTCATCAATGAATATTTGCCTCTCCCGTTGTACCCTGCCCGAGAAGAGAAGGCAAACATGGATGTCTTATATATGTTTATATATCAGCTTGTCCAAGTAGATGCCTTTAGTACCTGTTATATAATATGGGATGTTTGTTGAGTATTTAGTTGTGTTACGCCGCATTCAACAATATTACAGTTATGTGACCGCAGTCGGTAAATGTTGAGTCTGACAATTCAACAAGTAAAGGTTGCTTGTAACTATTCCCTTACCCGGAATCCTCACGTATGTAAGGTAGTTAGTAATAGTTCAGTCTTCTTCTTGCATATACGTTCAGTAGGAAAGGTTCTTCTACACAATCAGTTCTGATTACCACAGTGAAAATTGGCTGTGTTTCAGAGTCCACATGGCAGCTTGGACACAAACCAATATGTGTCGGTCATTCTACCTCCTGTAGGACTTGTCCTGATACCTATACTACTTCTGGTGGCTTTCTGCATCTGGAGAAGAAGATCGTAAGTGGTAAAAGATATACTCATTGATTAACATACGGGCTTCTACCAAGAAAGGACGACAGCTACAGAACATAGCTTTCTAATTAGTCATATTCAAGTAGTCTGACTAAATACTGTTTCTGAAGACATTCGTGGCCCGACCATTTGAACTGGGATAGTTATGGGAAAAAAAACACGCAAGAATTTGTTCGTGAAATTATTAGGAAAACATACTTTAATCTCGGGTTCTGCATAGCGATTTAGAACCGTAAATTGCGATGTGCTGTATTTTCTGAATACAGTTGTAACTTGTTCAGTTATTTTTAGAGAAGTAATGGTATATCTCAAAGCATTTACACTTGCCTCGTCATCCAAAACGAGGGCAACATAAATGTTGATCTATGTATCAAGCGAAATGTTTTGAAACATGAAAATTTTATTTAACCGGCATTGTACTTGTACATGATTACCCAGGAGTCAAAAAATATGGTATGGTTGTATACAGTAGACAGATGTAACCCCGAACTGTCTAAATTCGAAACATGAAGCGGACACATCCAGCTTATGGTAATTAAATGATCAGTAACAACACACAATGAATTTGTGGGAGTTTACAGCATTTACGTCAACAATTGTTTTTTTTATTTTTAGCGACAAGACGGAACAAAGTAGTGATAATAATCAACTCAGTGCACTTATGATGGACGTACCACGCACCAGGAACCCCCAAGCACCTGGGACTGTTACAGGGATGCTCCAGGATGCAAGTGTATCTACAGATGGTTACACAAGTCTTAGCTTTCGTCGTGTAGATGAAGAATCACCCCCCACACATCCAGCAACAGAAGATTCGACCCCTGACCCGGTGAGACCTCAGGGCGCCAGTGTTTCTCCAGATGACACCCTGCGTCATGGTGACGAAGCAACACTTGACACACAATGTGACGACACATTCAACATCCACCTACCACCTGAAGATATGACCAAGGACCGGATGATTCTACATGGTTTGGGCGTTTCTCCAGATGACAACGCACGTCTTGATGACGTGGCAACAGTCCAACCAGTCACCGGATGTCTGACCTTTGACCCAGTAATTCTACAGGCCGCAAGAGCTTCTCTACATGACACCGCACGTCATGGTGACATAGCAACAGTCACACCTCACCGCCACGTTACGTCATATATCCAACCAGTCACTGAAGATAGGACCCTTGACCAGGGGAGTCAAGAGGGCGAGGAAGATGAAACAGAGTACACTGCCATCGATGACAACACAGTGGAGGACATCTTACAGGAAGACCCTTATGAAATTATATAGTCTTTCGATGACAGCAATGTTGAGAACATCTCACATAAAGACCCTTCTCAAAAGATAAATTTGCAGTTGCCTTTGACGATGTCTTTGTCAACCAATAAGATAAATGAATGGACAATGTCACAGTTATATACCATTGATGATTTATGATGCCAATAGATTTGTGTCATAAGACTGCTTTGAGTGTACCGGTATACCAACAGCAAACTGTCACCACAACTATCAAGGGTGTCAGAATCAGTTGATAGCTTAGTGGATAAAGTTTCTCTTGCACGCACGGCGACTGGGTTCAAGTTCCCAGATGATGACATGTTGTGTACAATATACTGAGGGTATTTTTGCATGTGATCATATGATGTGGATTCCAGGATTATATGTTGGGTAACCTGTAAGGAATTTGAAAGCCTGTGGCGAATCATTGTTCAATTCCCACATGGGCACAATGTGTGAAGCCTATGCGTTGTGCCCCCTGTTCGTGATAGGAAACCAATAGTGTTAACAATATCACCACTTACATATATACTGGACAAAATAAGTTAGGGATATTCGTATTTTTATGATTGATATTTCATCATTGCGTCAATGAATAAATAGATCAGTATTTCAAAATTAACATATATCCCTAAATATTTTTGTCCAGTATATATGAATGATAGTTATATTTTGTTGTATATACTGACGCAGATGGACACGAAGACTAGTTTATAAATATTCATAATTACACCATGCACATAATTGCATTAGATTTGTTTGATTTTGACAATGTAGACTAGAAGCCATATTCAATTTTGCAAATAAAAAATTCTTTGAAATGGCTTCATTCCTCTTATCGACTGTTCTTTCAAGTTGTCCATGTCTTATTGGCGGTTGGATGTGATACGAACATATCTGCTTGGGAGTAGACGATCACGTCTGATATGATCAAATGGTTCATGTGATGAGAAAGCGGCACTTGACGTCTTTAGAGAGGTGCCGCGGCAAATTCGCAATTTGCATTTTGCAGGCACCGTCACTAACGCCACCTCTGTTGGCAAGAAGGGCACACTTTAGTCAAGGCGTATTTCAAACGTCTTGTGATCAATAGTGTTATTTCCTTAATGATTAGATATTTATCATAAAGTGCCTATGAGTGTTAGATTACTGACAGTTTAGACCGAATGGAACAGTATATTAAGTATAACAACATAATAAACCTTTCAGTAAACGGTAAGAAAGTATGTTTAGTTCTCACTATTTATACTCCACTTGTCCATTTAACCTTCTTCATTAAGACCTGGCTTGTGAAAAATGTGGCTTAAATGATATATATGGGATAGGTATATTGAAGTCAAACACTGTCAAAGTATATGCAACCATTAAAAATACAAACTAAGGAATATAAATTCTACGGACAAATGATTCAATGTTATCGCCCAGTTATACCGACTAGGATACCAAGGATTATATCCAGGTAGTACAATATCACATGGTGTACTCAAACCTATCTATCCGAATTTATGTGAAAATGTTATGCAATATGATGCAATATATGGCAATGTATTCCCCAAAATACGACGTATGATGAGTCAGACATATGTGATACGACATATGACATACTTGATGTCAATGTTTTCCCCAAAATACGACGTATACAATGTAAGTTCCATTTCGTAGCCGTGTAGAACAGGACTGAAAAAATATGGTTTGACGCGAAGATCGCAGAAAGCTAATATGATGCAAATGCCCCGTTAGGATTGTGATCCCCTTTAACTCTAATTACACACACCTTAGCAGTACAAAGCACACGTTTTGTTTTCAGTTTCTACTTTGTTGTGTCACGGACAAACACTGAAAGTGTGAAGTTCAAGATTCACATTAATGAGTGACAACTATGGGGATTATCAAATGTGGGATATTGACATGAATACTGAATGTGTTATGGGTTAAGGGGTGAATGAATGAAACACATTTAAATCAAAGATAACGGTTTTTGAAGCTTGTTCCAACCAAAACAAGCTACGCATGGCTAGTTAAGCAATGTAGGTGTTTATTAAATGAGTAATGAATCACATTCTGCTACTGACACTATTCCATTGATATTACAGAAATCTGAACGACGATGTAGCTGCTGTCAGTGGTGTTCACAAGTGCATGCTTTCTCTCTTGTTTTAATGTCAATTGCTTCGAAAAAGGTGCGTGAATTCAAGGAAACAGAAAACTTTAGTTAATAACTTGAAAATTAGTTTGTAAACGACCATTTTCTACATGCACCATATATCTTGTTGAATATCAGCTGCATTTATCTTGTATGTGTTTGATGGCGACTGCTGCCAGCAGGACAAGATCTGTTTATCCTTTCTGCAAAAACCTGGTGCCATCGCTTATTTTCAGTGATCCATTCATGTAATCCATTCATGCTATTTTGCCTTTCATGCCAAATGGAATCAGTTTCGGCAGATATTCAAGATGTTTTTTATATTGAGCTGAGACAGTGTTTTCGGTGCTGGCAATGTTAAGTCCGCGATAAGCAAAGTAAAGTCAACTACAAAGAATGGCTTCGGCCGAGCATTAATCTGCCTGTAAACTATGTTGCATCATGAAGATATTTCTTAAATGTTTTTCTTTACCCTTAAAAACAGAATCTCTTCACTCGTACACAGCAGTCGGAATGGACCTGACTTTAGATGCATCATTATGTTGGTGGAAGGCCTAGGATGATACTAAACATGTTCATATGTTTGAAATTGTCCATTTGGAGTGAGTGAGTGAGTGAGTTAATATTTAACGTCACATCGGCAATATGTCAGCCATATCGTGACGAGAACACATTTGATATTGAAATAAAATATATGTATATTATAAAACACCTGCCGACGAAGGACAGTAAAGCAACTAGAGTATCACAGATATATATGTAAAACCAGCAATTGAATCTAAAACATTTTAACTATAGGGGACAACACAATATAAAAATGGGCTAGAGATCGCCACCAACTGAAGGTAGATCACCATACTAGGAGCCATGGGGACTTACATTACTTTT
>VKKT01011891.1:14646-29088 GCA_008038995.1 Haliotis laevigata | reverse complement strand
TGGAATATTGCTGAGTGCGGCGTAAAACTAAACTCACTCACTCATTCACTCTCTCATCTGGGACGAAAGGGATACATGCATTAGACGAAAGCGGATTTGATACTGAAAAGAAATAAAACCGCGATAAAACTCGGAGCCGAACTTTTACTCATCGTATCCTGATACGTCTAAGGGAGGTTACTTTTCAAAGTGACTCGAAACACTGGACAAAACTGTTTTACCACGGCATACACATGAGCGATCGTTAATTTATCACGAGTATTTGTGTATTTAGTAAGAATTCGCAACACGAACGTTACATTGAACACTAGACTTGCACAAGTCTCTAATTTATAAGGTAATAATTAATAACATACATGAACATTTCTAAAAAAAATATAAATAACAGACTGGCGTCCGCTTATCTATACTTGCCTCGTTAAAGGACCAAATTGCTAGACGTCCATGGGTGTGACATTCAGTACAGCCTTGGAGCAAGGTTAATTAAGCACATGGGGACACTTGTACATTTTTCAACCAACTGTCTCACGAAGGTACACGTTTCTTTAAAGACACACACCAACCACTCAAGTCTCTTCTCTCTTTATACAAGTGTTTCTCATGTGACAAATTCACCAGAAAATCCGCACCATAAGCGCGAAATATTTGCAATTATTTGATTTTCTACATCCTCGGTTCCGTTCCTTAAGCTGTCAGTGCCTAAATGCGATGAAAGATGACTTTCGGCTCTCGGGGAGGCAGAAAGCTAGACTCTCACCAATTAGCTACTTAACATGTCTAATTAATGATAACTGATGGCGATCAATTTCCCCCACAGTAGGGCCTGAGGACATCTGGCTACTGAACGTACACCGTGACCAAGTCCGCAGTCGCCTAGAGGCACTTTCGACTGGAATTTCGGTAAGAGCACGGATCGTATCTTTACCAGTCATGAATGATCTGAAGTAGTGAGGGAGTTAGGTTTAACGACGTTTTTAGCAATATTCCAGCAATATCACTGTGAGGGACACCACAAAAGGGCTTCACACATTGTACCCATGTGGGGAATCTAACCTGGGTCTTCGGCGTGACGAGCGAACGCTTTAATCACTAGGCTATCCTATCGCCCCTGAAAGATGTGAAGTGAGTGATTGAGGTGATGAGTGAGTATTGTTTTACGCCTCTTTAAGCAATATCGAGCAATATCATGGGGCGAAACACCAGAAATTGCCTCACACATTGCACCCATGTTGAGAATCGAAGGGGATATTGCCTAAATCCATCTGACTCAATTATCTATAACATAATACCATGCCTGACTAACCCAAGTCTTCAAACGTAACGACGATACATGCCTGTGTTCAAATCTCTGTTGACGTATGGGTGGCCCAGATAAAGGCGCCGCAATTCGTTGTGCAGAGTTGCATCCCTTGAACTATGCCACAAACCTCTGATTGGCTAGGTTTGCCTTGCCCCTCATCTACTGGCAAACGTGTAAGGTCCTGCACCACCCCCTACCCCGACCCCGCACCACTTCCCCATCAAGTCGACACACGTGTTATAACTGAAGTATACTAATGAAAGCGTTATTGTGAGTGAGTTTAGTTTTACGCCGCACACATCAATATTCCAGCCATATGGCGGCGGTATGTAAATAATCGAGTCTGGACCAGACGATCCGGCGACCATCAGCATGAGTGAGTGAGTATGGTTTTACGTCGCTTTTAGCAATATTCCCGCAACATCACGGTGGTGGACACCAGAAATGGGTTTCATCCAACAGCATGAACATCGATCTACCCAACTGGGATACGATCACACGTGTCAACCAGCTCAGCGAGTCTGACAAGCCGATCCCGTTAGTCGCCTCTTATGACAAGCATGGGTTGCTGAAGACCAATTCTAACAGGATCTTCACGGGCAACTGAAATACCACTGAAGACGTTAAGCCCAAATAACTAACTCACCCAAATCCCTGCACGCATATCTCGACTTTAACCACAAGGTCATAATGAAAATGGCTTTTTGTCACTCCTGTAAACACCGGGTCCTTGGTGTTTGGGAAGAGAAGGAGTGAGCCGTCACGTTTGACAAATCATCTCCTCCTCTGTCCATTCAAATGTTGGGAGACTTCATCAGATAATGTCCGTGCGATGCTTGCCCCTGCTCTCGATGGCCATAGTAGCACCCTTTGTTGGTTTGAACATTTGTCAAACCTGAAATGAGTAAATAATCTAAACGGACCACAAAAGCTGTTTCCCGAGTCAACGGGTCACATATGTCCATCGGCGGTATTTCCTTAGTCACTCAGCTCCCGAAATAGTTGAATGTTTACTTGTTCAACTTTATCTTGTGTCAAGTTGAATTCTTAATATCCATTGTCACACAGGCGTCTCGCAGATAAACCATCATGTATGGAAAGTTGAAAGAGCTTATATGTATGTGTTAGCGATCCGGGTACATGCTCGGTGTATTGTTCAAATAGGCTGTCGTGGTCGGTCTCAATGTCATTGACATTGCTAACATATGACATTTCTCTGGCAAGTATGCCGGTCCGACATCTTCTGTTTGTCCTCCTTGTCGTTGTGGAGGGGGCACAGCCAGAGTAATTGTTCTCCATTTACAAATTCAAACAACCTTCCTTCTTTCATGTCGGGCAGATCAAAGACCTCTTTAGCTCACAGTTAAACGTTCGTTTGCTAATTTAGCCGAACAATCGGCCTAAATGATCACTAAATGTTTGTCACCCTAATTCATTATTATTCAAACCGCGTTCTCTTCAAACAATATAGTTTGCGCGTTTCTATTTATAACAACTGCATATTTGTTACATTTCGAACAAAGGTGTTAGTTTTGATTGTTTAGATACTGAATTGACATTACCCTGAAAAATATCTCTGTATTCTAAAAGTGATTTTGAATAATTCTCCAATTATAGGGATAGTGTGAATGATCAGGCGAGATAGATTCTAATTAAATGCTGTAGATGCTGACATTGTAATAAAGCAAACTAAATCATGATACCGTTATTAAACGCTATAGATACTGACACTGTCATTAAGTGTTATAGAATCTGACGTAGTCTGTCTCACAGTCCTTGAACCATACCATTGCTTAGCCCTCCCTGCAATGCTAAAGCCCTAAATGAAGCGTGTCTACCCCTGGTCTCTCTGGGACTCATTTTCAATATAAATGGGTTTATTTGTTACAATCAATATTATATATATATATTCAGAGTCTTAGCGTTTGTCTAAATCTGACGCTGTTGTTTTGCAAAGTAAGTTCTGACACCGTTATTAAACGCTGTAAATTCTGACAGTGTTACAAGCGTTCTAGAATCTGACGATATTAGGCAATGTAAATTCTGACGCTATTAAGCAAAGTAGACTCTTATACTGCGCTTTAGATTCTGACGATATCGATTCTGACAGCGTTCTTAACGTAAGTCCATTTTAATACTGTTGTCGAAAAAGTTACTAGATATATTTAACTTCATAATAGTCTTAGAATCTACACTCAGACGTCACGACAAATACAACAATGCCTCCTACATACATCAGAGATATGGACAAACGCTTTTGATACTTGTGAGACCTTTAAAATACGATATATTCATTGACATGTGAGTAAATGTCCGGTTTTCGATCATGTCACCGTATTTCTTTGATGAACCTTTACATATTATATAGTAGGGTGTGTGGATATTAAGACGGGGCCTAGTGTATCGATTTTCTGACCCGCAGTGGGGGCCTATGACTAAGATATATATCTTAGAATACTGATGCAAGAAAGAGACATATTTAACTGTTTATCTTCTTGCAATATCTCTGAAACGCGATCGTTCCATTAATCAAATCGACATAACCATTATAAGACACGTCTGGACTAAATGTCAGTTTTCTATAAAATGATTGAAAACCAGGACGAATGTATGCCGTCGCCATCTTGTATCACATGCCTGAACGTTTTCGAAAACAAAAAACGGAATTATAACGACACGAACAAATGTTTCATGTTTTAGTGTGCTCTACGACAATGATACACGTACAGCCAACAGTTCCGTGCGTGATCATCTCAATGCCAAAACGGAATCCAGAAAAAGCGTTATTTTTTATTACGAAACGAACAAATGTTTCTAGTTTTAGTAGTGCTCCACGACAATGCTACACGTATAGCCGATGGGTTCTGCATGCGAACATCCTAATGCCAAACGGTGGAATCCCAGAGAAGAGTCAGATATTCCATCTGTTAGCGATTACTGAATTGATGAGACCACTCACACTGATAAAGAATGTCGTTAACATGTAACGACCAGCTTGTAACGACAAGCAAGCGAGCAGGGGAAGGTGTTTCTCTGCCTGCACCTGCTTGCGTTCTGTAGTTCGCCAGTCTGTATTTTGCTTCGTATTGTTGAAAACATCAGCTGTTTGATCTGGCTCCATGCAATCTCTGTTTCCATTTACTGTGAACATGTTTGTATACACGACATTTGGTATGGCTTAGATTATCTTAGTCAAGACTCATGTTACCTTCCTGTACACGTGATGGATCTGGGAACTAACCACGATGGCCTTTTAATCGTTCTATTTAGTTGCAATCTGAACTTCGTAATTATCTAGACCTTTAGTAAGTAGAACATTGTAAAGTTGCTGTTTCTTTAATTTCTGTTTGTGAATGTGACTTAATACACATTTAATTTAATTTATTTTATAACCGCGATGGCCTTTTAATCGCTCTATTTTGTTGCAATCTAAACTTCGTAATTATCTAGACCTTTTTTTACTAAGTAGAATCTTGTAAACTTGCCGTTCTTTTATTTCTGATTGTGAATGTGACTTAATAAACATTTAATTAAACTATCTTTTTTAATTATTAGGAATGATGGAAATGTTTAGGTATTGTTACAAAAGAGAAAAGCTTTTCGTATTTGTCCTTTCAAACTGTTTTTTTTCATTCAACATTATTTTTGAACGAACAAACAAATTACATTTACGCGGTTGGTATTTAATGGATTTAGGAGTATTTAATATTTATAGCGTGTTGTGTCCTCTACTTTGCACACAATACTAGTCTCGAGACACGTCGTTAAAACATTTTTTTGTCTTCCTGCCCTTTTCCCATGCACCACGATCACCAGCCAAGTCCTGCCGACACCTCCCCTGAGTCCTTCTACAAATCTGTAATATGCAGGAACCTAAAACCATCCAGCCCGAATCTCCGCGAATGTCCATGACGTCACAACACGTGCTGCGCTAAGGCATAATGGCAGCTCGAAGGCGAGCCGCGGGTTAGCAGCAAATGCTTTTGATCATCATTAAAGCTAAATTGATTTCCGGAATTTCAAAGAGAATGCCGTGGAAGGCACATTATCAGTTCCCTGTAGCTCACGCGCCTAACGCCATCCACGGCAACGTCGGCCCCCACGTCTTCTCTGCGTAATCAAGGTGTAGAAGGCACTCGCGACGAGGCGTTAGCCATCTAGGCAAGTTATCGCTGGTGTTGGGTGATTTAGGACTTGTTGTGGTAATGTATCAATCAAGATAATGGAGGAACTACGGCATCGGTCAGGAGATGAGGATGTGGAAGTCCTATTGAGAGGGAAATGACGCTGTAAGCCGCTGGAACGTGTCCACGAGTGTAAGAGCATGGGTAGCTTTGTGGTGGGCGTGGTTGCCCGAGTATATAGAATCGCTCTTCCCACATATGTACAATGTTTGAAAAATGTTTTTGTGTCCGACGTGATATTGCTGAAATGGCGCCAAATTATGGGACCGTGAATTATGGGTTAGAACTGGTCTTCAGTAACCCATTCTTGCCGTAAGAAGAGAATCACGGAATCGGGTTGTCAGGCACGATACGTTACTTGATGCAGATGCATGTAACCGTAAATCGATGCTCATGATGTCAATCACTGGATTGTCTGGTCCAGATTATTTTTCATATTGACTTATATTAAGAATATTGCTGAGTGTGACGTTAAGTGGCAAGCAAAGAAATAAGTATACGAAATATTACCCGAGGCGGTATAAAATTATGCTCACGCGGCACCATATCGCGAGGGAGAAGTATATATATATACGTGCAGTTAGTGCAACGATCAGCTTAAAGGGTTCACCGACACCAATCGACATAATTTATTAACAGTTGTTTGTTAGCAGTGTCCGAAATAGCCACTAGCCCGCTAGCCCGTGGCTAGTAAAAATCCAGTCGGGCCAGTAAATCTCCACAGTCACTGGCCCGACTAGCTAGTGAATTTTCATGGGGTCATTTTGTAAATATCGCTCTTGACTTGTTAAGTTATAATACNCTTTTACATCATACAAGATTATGGCCTGATAAAAATGTCCATCATATTAGCAGCTTCATGATGAAACCCATGCCATTCCGATAATATCTTATTCTTATCTATTTTTGCAATCCTTTGCTTAGTTTCTACATTCAGATTTCGGGCTAGTGAATTATTTCGTTGGCTAGTAAGGTTCAGGCAAAGCTAGCCCGACTGGCTAGCAAAATTTGGAAACTTTTTTGCACACTGTTTGTTAGCAGCAGTGTGAATGCCATCAACATTCACAACACGTGTTATTGCTGGGCTGAACACAGTTCACTCACTCATTGACTACCTTGCGATCCGGAAGGCGATTATTTAAAGAAATTAATCTTAGTGTACCGAAAATGCTAGACATTCTAATTGTCCCCAAGTTCTAAAACAAACATCGTTCGCTGGACTTAGTGGATGTTCTGCAAAATACGAGAGGCACGTGTGACCCAGTCTTAAATGGTGCTGCCTGAGTTGCGTCCCTTCAGCGCATCAGAAACCTATGAAGGTGAGTTTCAATCCCGGTGGTATACACGTCCTGCGTTACCGGAGCGTTCCTGTCCCATTAAACTGACACCCCTCGATATACCTGGAGTACTGTTCAAGGCAGACCCAGGTAACGCACTCATTCTTCAAAGAGTGTTTGGTGTAACAATTTATACAAATATTTCGATCTCGCTATTAGAGGATTAATTATTTGCTTTGAAACATGGGATAAAAATAGTCTGTCTGAAAAGCATTCCCATTGCCCCTCTGCCCCGCGCCTCCCGCCCTAACCCCTTGGTCCAGTCAGTCACTGTCGTGTCACCTACAGAACGATATGTGTATTACATACACTTGACCCAGCACTGAGTAGTTGTGTTGTCGAATCATTGATGTCGCAGAGCGAGTCTTCCTTCCGGTCAGACAACTCCCCGGAACTGACACTTCAAATTCGTAATTCATCCGGAAAATTAAACGTTCTACATATGCTCAGCTTCAATAATTTCCCAGGAACAGTGACGTCACGTGGTCTTTGTTTTTATGTAGGATAGTGAAGTGAGTGAGTGTGGTTTTACGCCGCTTTTAGCAATTTTCTAACAATCACTTCACACACTAAATCCAAGTATGGAATCGAACCATGGTCTCTTGCGCTACGAGCGAAGGTTTTGACCACTTGGCTATCCCCTTCCACTTCCCCACCGCTCGCTATAAAAGCCCAGGATGCTATCTGGTCTCTGACAGGAACATATTTTTACAGAACCAACAAAACTTAACAAAATACAATAAAAGGGATCCCAGAGACTTTCTTCACATAAATGTAGCAGTCTTCACATTCCAGACTTACCTACTATTACAGACTAACATGGGCTTCCTTATAAGGCTTGGGGGCGGTGGGGTAGCCTAGTGGTTTAAAGCGTTCACTCGGGTATAATGTGTGAAGCCCGTGTCTGGTGTCCCCCGCCGTGATATTGTTTGAATATTGCTAAAACTAAACTCACTCGCTCATTCACTCACTCCTTTCAAGATTGATTCGTATGATACTGCTAAAACACTTTACTAAACAGTATCTGTCTTGCGAGACAGATTCTGTGCTCAATTGTGGATGGAGCAGGAGAGGCGATGATGTCACTACTAGTAAACGACCCCGAAACGATATGTTTAATGCACAGTTTCAGGATTTCCATGACAGACCATGAGCGAACATGTCTTAGCTTTGAGATGAATCTGCAGGATCTGCCATTTCCCCGAAATGTATTGGTGAGCAGAATTTCATTGATCCTTCATCGTCCAGTACATCCTATCTCCATCCCATCATGATAAATGCCCGGTGACTATTCGTCACCATAGATTCGTATCGAAGTGACATCATCGCCTTCAATGATCCCCAACTGAGCTCCGGGTCTATCTCGCTAAAGAGATAATGATTGGATGTTTATTTTGGGCAGCGACTCCAACGAATCGGTCTCAAAACGAAGCTATGATGTTGCATGGGTCCAGGGCATTTATCCTTATAGAACTGAGCAGCATAATTCATCCTATAATACACTAGATACTCGAGGATGGATCCTAATAAACCGTCAGTAAAACCCTTACCTGTCACTTGGCCATTTAGATGGCCATTCCCCATTTTCTAATACCCCTATTAAATTACTGAAGTTTAAATTAAGCAGTTACAATCGTCAGGATGATCTCAGAATCTGATATCAGAGTAGTCTCTGTTGATAGAAGGACCGTCATCAACGGTTAACGACTCACCCCTAATTACCCACCCAACGCCCACTGCCCACCCTCAACCCACCCCTTTCTTAAGTGTCCAGCATTACCGTGTCACATTCCATCCCAAGCTCCACCCACCTTTTCCTTCAGCCCATACGTCACGACAAACCGCGCCCAAACCTGCTACCTGTCACAGACGCGAGAAGATCAACGGAGGGCACGCGCGCCGCTGTTTCAAACGCGTATTCCTACGCCTCTTTCTGTGGCGGTGATGCGGTTTCGTTTTCACGAGGCGGGTGAAGAGAGCGTGAAATTGGTTCCGTTGTATGGCATATGTGTCTGTCCCAATGGCACCCCGTGGATAGATTAGAATTAATATATATCATCTTCTTTGTACCCAGCAGTCTGATACTGTTTAGGAAACAGCGCGGAGTCATATTTTACACCGACTACGTCGGAAACATATAAATCAATCCGCGCTACTTGAATCCGGAACGCTAAAGAAACGAACGACGACGAGCTCTGACTTCAAAGTAAAACACTGGACAATGGAATTACAGAACATAGGTGTTTTCTCTTTACAACGCCTTGCTTGACCTCAGTGACATGGTCAGACGTTGGTCATCTGTATGTAAATACAGTCAGGGCACATAATAACATTGCTGTCACTGCTGACGGATATGAAAGAAACTGTCATAAATAACGCGCTCCCTCCCCTGTAATTTCCTAGTCTCCGTGACAGCGGACGGATCACAGGGATTAGACCGGGAGCGCTATTCAGGAGGGACTCGATCACCCCAATCTCAAACCAAATAGTAAATAAATACCCCAGGACTACACACTTAGGAAGCGATATAGGGGAAGGGGCTGGGATGTCTTTGAAAACAATAATATGTTCCCGAAAAAAAAATCGAAAAGGAAATTTTTGGGTTTTTGGGGGGTTTACATTAAAAGTAAATTGTTCGGGGGACATGTAGGAAGGCCTGGAAAAATGTGTTCTGAAGAAATACAGAATATTGATCGTCGCACAAAAATGTTCCTCTCTCTACTATAACACGAACACACACGAAGACACACACACACACACAGACACACAGACACACACAGAGACATACGCATACAGACATACGCATACATAAACACACTGTACGCACACACACGCATACATAGGAACAAACATACACACACATACAGTCACGTACGTACGCACTCATGTACATTTTTGTCTCTCATAATTCTCTTTTGAATTGTTCTTTACATTTTACTTTGTTTAATGTTTGTTAATATCATTTGTATGTACAGAACGGAGACGTAAATAAACTATTGTCTGTCTGTCTACACAGTCAATCACACACGCGCACGTAATCACGCACACACATGCACACAAGCACGGGCGCATTCACCAGAGAGGTTGCAACGATTTATCTGTCGACACAATGTCGACACCGGCGTCGATACGGTTTTCTCGACACAGCACTTATGTCGACATATATCTGTAGTCATGTACCAGACTGGAAGGATACGAACTATTTTTTTCTCTCACTCCAACGTTTATCTTAATGTCTTCATAAGGGCAAACTCATATCTATACACCGACGTTCAACGTGTTTGTGGTATGCTGGTTTCCCTTTGAACAGTTCTTTAGAGTTCATAAATCTCCACGGTTATACTAAAATAATCTACTTTTAGATATCTATTTGAGATATTACGGCGATCCAATTATCATTTTGTTTTAAATTTCTGCCTTCCAAAAAATACTGCATAACATTCAGAAAGGTATTCCTGAAATCTTGTTTTTTATGAGTAAACGGAACTGTTCGCAAAAACTGGCGGATTTAAAGAATTACTAGAGTTCGCCTTTAGATGTTCTGCTATCTGAATAACGTACATACTCAGGGCGGATTTATGCCCAGTTCCGGCCTGTGATGTTTGCACGAGATGACATGCTCAGTCAATGCCTCGAAGCTAAGTGTTATCCCAGATGAGGAAACGAGTTCCTGTCTACACTGCGCATGCGTGTTCGCACATGTGACTGATGTCACAGTAAGACAGTGTTAGTTTATTTGTTGTTTAACGCCTCGCTCAGCAATATTGCAATATGATGGGGGTTTATAAACGATCACGTCTATAACAGTCTATCTTATACATCGACATGCGCAATTTAAATTCGATACGATGCAACAAGTAACTCAGCGAGCCTGACCACTCGATCCTCTCACGACAAGCATGGGTCGCTGAAAACAATTCCAACCCGGAACTGGACTAAGTCATGCTATAGACTCGGTTTCGATTCCCCACATAGGTACGATGTGTAAAGCCAATGTCTTGTGTCTCCTGCCGTGATATTGCTGGAGTATTGCTAAAGGCGGCGTAAAACAATACTCACTCACTCAGCCACTTTACTCTTAGAATATGCAAAGAATATATACTCATGCCAATAATGGTTGTCAAAAAAAACCCACTACACCCCCACCCCCCACCCCTCTCCAATAAAAAAAATTGAAGGGGGTGACAACCATTATTGGCATGAGTATATATGCCGAATCTGAGGCAGGTTGAAAATAAGCACCCCTCACTGGGGTTGAACTTTGTTAGCTAGCTACTTTCATTTGCCATTTATAATACCAGTTATGTTCTGGGGCAAAGGATTTGTATTGATATAATCCTGGTCTCTAGTACACGTGGCAATGTTGGGACTTGAATACATGACTTATTCGAGACAATGAACACCCGTATGAACACCCGTATACCTTTAGGTAGCTTCCAGACTACCCTGGTCTCACATGTATCAGTGTCGAAACCTGTCGTATTGATTAAGATAGAATATATACCCATATATATATAACGCCAAAAGAAACGTTACCCTCCTTCTTTAATGATGGAGGTACATGTCTTCAGCTGGCGTTGTGATGCGTGGACGTCCAGTTCTTGGACACTATACGGTGACCCCAGTCTGTCTGAAGCCCTGAATACGTCTTTTAACCGTGATGCGGTGGCATCCGAGGGCACTGGAAACAGCATTGTATGTCGACCCCCACCTGCACCATCCTAATGGTTCTCTTTCTGTCTTCAGCTGTTAATCGTGGCATATTTCTCGTACTTGTGTGTCATATCATGTATTCTAGGCTCTCTTCATACCCTATACAATCATTCTACTTGTGAAATGGATGCAAATACTGCTTGAAAATTGCTGCGTTTTGGCGATTGATATTGCTATGTGTAAACAGAAAATAGAACAATGTTACTTTGCAAGCAAAAGATTTAACAAAGATAACTTTAGATGTTTCTAAACATTGTTTTCACAATATCAAAAACACGTCTTACTTGTTTTCACTAATACAAATCAGTAGAAAATGTTTTATAAGACTGAAATCCAGGAATGATTATTTTACGATTTTACACATTCTACAGTTGTTTCTTATTTTAATAGTTAAAATATGGTGACTTTAAATGGTTTATCATTGTCCCAAAGCAGAATTTTATTTCAACCTTTCTTTTTGACTTCATCATCAGGGTGACTGCATGTCATCAGGGCGACTGCATTCACTCAAGACGTATGTTGTTACTCACATCACATGTAATGTCAGTTATTAATTACGCCCTACGATATACTTCAAAATCACCATGAATCAACTGTCTCACGACCCGGACTACAGTGTGTACCATACCGAGGTCACCAATGTCCCCTGAGGTCAACCAGAACACCTCCTTCCCCAACTCTATCACGTTAAATGTGTCGGACGCGACAAACGGTTCCATGTACCACACCCGAGGTCACCCATGTCCCCTAAGGTTAACCTGCACACCCCACACATAATCTCTATCGCCTTGAATATGTCGGATACGACAAACGGTTCCATGTACCATACCCGAGGTCACCAATGTCCTCTGAGGTCAACCAGAAAACCTCCTTCCCCAACTCTATCACGTTAAATGTGTCGGACGCGACAAACGGTTCCATGTACCATACCCGAGGTCACCAATGTCCTCTGAGGTCAACCAGAAAACCTCCTTCCCCAACTCTATCACGTTAAATGTGTCGGACGCGACAAACGGCTCCATGTACCACACCCGAGGTCACCCATGTCCCCTGAGGTCAACCAGAACACGGTCCCCCCAACCAGCTACTCACGACTCCCGTCTCCCCCGGCATGTCGAGATGGGGAGATAGCTGTCACAGACACCACCCCGAACCCGTGTACAATAACCCTTCAACATCGCCGTCATATCTGTTTGATGTTCAAAGAGGACGACTAAGCCAACAAACGACATGCTTGACTCTGTCCCCCGCCGACTTTACATGTAGTTTTCCTGTGTTTCATCTTGTCATTATTCACGAGCGATAAAGCAGCGAGGGATTACCTTGAGATACCCGCCACTGACCCGCACCTTGATACTGTCAGAATACATAGTAAATCTAGCACATGCGCCTTTGTTACACGTCGGTTTCGTTTCACCGAGTCATCCATTGTGAATAACGACTTGAAGGTGAAAGTTTTACACATTTTTTTCTTTCTAGTTTGTTTTATATTCATCATGATGTACAAAAGAAGGGTTCTACCTGAGAAATTCGTGTATTTTTAAATGTGATGTCGGTGTGAAAATGTCACAACCACGGTATTAGCGTTTTTGGACATTATTATTCAAGGAAAATGACGTTTTTTAACGTAGTTTCAACTATTACCGCTTGTCGGTTTAATGTGTGAGTGAGCCTGTGAGTTTAGTTTTACGCCGCTTTTAGCAATATTCCAGTAATGTCACCAGAAATGGGCTTCACACATTGTACCCATGTGGGAAATCGAACCCGGGTTTTCGGTGTGATGAACGAAGGCTTAGAATACCCCACCGACCAGTTTAATGTGTTAGGAAAATATTAGGGGTGACTATTGAGGGGGAAACAACTATTGCGATAGCGATAGTCTAATGCTACATACTATTGCGACCAACTATTGCAATATTTTTGCAATAGTTCTTTCTCTCTAGTCCTAGGCCAAATGTTAGAAAAGTCCCTATCTTTTAGGATCTCTCAGCAGCAATAAAAGCATTATCCAGTAATTGGTATGACAACTCCCACCCTCCAGAGATTTTTGTCAATGTGGAACTAGACACAGAATGTACCAGGTTGCTGAAAACAAACAAGGATTACCCAGCTGTTGAAACAGTGTCTACATGTTCATAGACCATCTTCATGAGTATTAACCGCATGGTTTAATGGACGGTGATAAGCACTGATGTTCAACATGATCAGGATATGCAGTATGGGTGATAAGGCCTGGTGTATCATATTACCTGATAATGATGTTATCTCTACATTTGGCCTAGGAGTATCTCCTTGAATTGTCTTATTTAAAAGCCATTTTATGTGAAATAGAAACAAGTTGAGGTACAAATATAGTTTCAGTCTCTTGTAACTGACAAGAAACTTGAAACCCAGATCAAGTAAACAGTTAACGCATAAACTCAGTGAAGCTGCAAGTCTGCACCCAAACATCCTGTATTTTGCGCTGTTCATTTATCAACGGAGGTCAATAACTAAACTATTGATAGTCACACATACTATGCATCGATAGTTTTTCGTTTCTACCGTCGATTAATTGCTATCGGAGACTCAGCAATCCATCGCTAGTTCGATGCATCGTTACAGCCCTGGAAACATATAGTGATACACGAAGAATACGGAATATGCCTCTGTTCACCCAGCAGTGAAGAGATATGGTAATGTAACTGTTAAGGTGGCTTCTGTAGCATACTCACAGTGAGCTCAGATTGCAAATCGTGCACACACTTATCCATCCACAGGCTGATAATGTTAGCGTTTTGAGCATACACATATGTTACTTGTGTGGAGGCTTGCGCAAGTATAAGTAGACATAGCATTAGTGGTAGGTGGGAATGGTTGTAATAGTAGTAGTAGTGATGGGGTGGTGGTGGCAGAAGCATTATCATCA